>QLNU02015041.1:14304-46229 GCA_006491805.2 Dysdera silvatica
CTTGAGAATACTGCTTGGTTTTTTCTTCCGATTGCTCATTTTTGTGTTTCAAAACCGCATGCCCGTTAATATAACTGAATTTAGAGCTAAATTGAATTTTCATTACTGCTGAATTTACTACAGTCGAACCTCGTTAAGGCAAACACACTTAAAGACGAATTACTTTTAATACGAACCGTTTTCTGAAGTTCCGTCAGATTGTATAGCATACTATTCTTCCCGGATAAGACGAATTACTGTTAATACGAACAGATTTTTTTGTGTTCGTCTTAACAAGGTTTGGCTGTATTTGATAATTTTGTGTTAAGATTGATCGTACACCTGATCCAATCGAAGCAGTTGACACATCGCAAATAGTACCCGTTGGTACACCGCAAATAGGTTTACGAATTCCGGAATTTTGGCCAAGCAATGCCGGCTGTATTTTAGCCAAACCGTATCATCGTTCCAATTCTCGAGAATTTCCTTAGATGAGACTAGATTTCATGCCTTCGACGCATCTTTGAACGACGATATATTGGCCCGAATATCCGATGTGATATTAAATCCCTGACTACGGACAGGTATGAAACAGTAAAACAGATGCTAATTGCGAGTTTCGCAAACCTAAAGCCCAGTTAATCAAAAAACTTTTATCAGATTGGTCACTGGAAGACCATAAGCCTAACTTGCTCTTGCGTGAAAAGCATGGACTAGTCGAGGATCAAATAAAAGACGGAATGATTGAAAATCTAAGGTTTCGCGCCTATAGGCCGTTCGCGGAATATTGACGGGTAATACCGTTAGAATTCAAGGGAGCTGACATCACAGACGGATTATTTCATTGCAGTAGAGGGAAGGGCGTCTTTCATAACTGGTTTTTCGCGAGCGCTTCCACTCGCACTGTGTCGTACATCTCACAAGTGTCAGTCACACCTTGAATCGGGACCTATTTCACATGAAAGGTTTATATGCCTAGTGAGAGAAATCCAAATAATTAATCTGAAAAACTAAATTTTCAAATTTTTATGATTTTTTAAGTTTTCGATAATTACACTGAAATCTAACTTTCTTGCGTTACTCCCAAGCTATGCGAGAAGTAGTAAAATAGGGAATTCATTCTAATATGGTGTTGTTTGGCACAATGAGCAAGTTTTTCGGAAACCAATAAGAGTTTGCGGTGAATGTTAACGCAAAAATAATTGATTGCAGTGCACACCTTACAATTAGCGGAGTTCTATAAAGCTAAAATTGACGCTAATAAAGTTAGCTCATGAAGAAGCTTCTAATAAAGTTAATGACTATGGGTGAAATTATTGACTTCAAAACAAATTTTATTTCACTTAAAATCCATTTGAAGAAAAAAAACACTGATACCAGTCAGTGGCATAGATGCGGAGAAGGCAATGGATCCTCTGCTTGAAGAGTCAAAATAAACAAATCAATATTGAAAATCTAAAAACTTTTTAAAATAATCGGCGGTATAGAACTTAAAAGTAAGAGGTACTTCCCTTCATTTTTCCCATAAAAAATTTCTACTCTAACCTACAAATGGTAACATACAAAACATAAAGAAATGTAAACTAAAACTGAACATACATCTTCCTACTTTCAAGAAGAAAACAGCCGGAAATATCAAACAATAGATTGTCTAACTATGTTTATGAAACAAAGATTGAGATGAGAATTTTATAGTGTTCAAATACCATATATCCTAATTCATGAAAATGGTAAAATACGTAAAATGTATAAAACAATTTTAATCGCAATGGGTATATTGTAGAAAAGAAAAAAATCTCTACATTCATTAAAGCCAAGTTCCTCACGATCAGCTTGGAATGATCTGGCTAAAATATTGCGAAATGACGCAACAGCAGTATAATTGCAAGCTGACTAGGGTTAAATTAACATAGGTTTATATTTCTCGGAATGAATTTGATTATAAACCAATGAATGCGTTAAACAACAATATCAATCAACGTTTATTGGCGTAGTGATACCAACGCCGATGGTATGGCGTGATTAGATGGTGAAACGTTCGAAAGAAAATAAATATTTCTGCCTTCGGTGGGACCTGAACCCACGACCTTCCACTTGCCGGGCGGATTCTCTACCCACTGAGCTACGAAGGACAATATATAATCTCTTACGAATATATATATAAAGGCGATATTGTACGAAACAACGTAAAGCGACTAAAAATTATCTTATTATTATATTATATTATTATATATTATGTATATTACAAAATAATTTTACCCGCTTTGCCGTTGTTTTATACGTATCGTTATTTCATCAAAGGTGGTATTCTTTCTTTACTTATATATAAAGACTATTTACTGATACCGGTTATTTCGCAGAATGGTGTAGTACATAGACTACTATTTAAACCAAATTGCAAAGAGACTGGTATTAAATTGATCGAAATGCCCGTTGCAGCATATGTATTTATTTTATATAAATCGAACACTACGCAGATTAAATCAAACAACAATGTCAATCAACGTTTATTGGCGTAGTGATACCAGCGCCGATGTTATGTTGTTTGATTTAATCTGCGTAGTGTTCGATTTATATAAATACAATGAATGCGTTTTTATTATTTCATTGCGTTCCATTAAATTTATTGCGACTTCATTTAGAACGGCATAGTTTAAAATTTTTTTACGAGAAGTTTGTATTGCCGGAAAAAATAAATGCCTAAAGGTTGAATTAGTGTTGTTGTGGCTGGAGGAATTTGAAGTTTCATGCAATTGTTCTGAAAGTCACTATATGTAGATGAGTCAGTGGATCTAATCCAAGAATCCAATATGACACAAGGTGGTAGTGTGTGGGGGGTCTTAAAGTAGAAAGAAGCAATTTAAAAACCCTTCATTCATGATTTCTGTACTCATTTTACAAGATTTTGTGTATGTGGTGTAAACATTAATGGCACGAAACGTGTGTAACGACATACTTGAGGCTTAAAGGATCCAGTCGCTTCACGCAAACGTAACAATTAACCTTTCAATTTTCCATCCATTGATAAGTAAGGGCATATAAAAGTGTATGAGTGGGTCACAGATTACGCGGACGAAACTAAATTTTTTTTTCATCTTTGTGAGATAATGTTCTGTTATTTGGTATGAAATATGCAAAACCACTCTGATCAGCATTAAATATTTGGCTCTTCGAGCAATGTGCAAATGCGTTACGTGATGTTAACACGAATTTAGTTGCTGTGTTTTCTACGGCTTCTTTATTTTAATTTTGTATATGTTTCGTAACTTTACGAGAATATATACTCATATTTTTATTCTGTATATAAAACTCTTTGAAATCATACAGTTCCTAATGTTTAAACCCTTTTCTTTATGATAAGCGCATCTCTTTTAGTCTGCATCATATACGAATATACACTTACACAGCGTGTTTGAATTTTTCTAATAGTGTACATTGAATTAATTTATATTTCTTCCTATTTGTCTAAAATTCCCCAATAGAGTTTTTAAAATGACTTATTTCACATTCCATTGCTTTTCGACATCGTCTTTGACTCCATTGAGGTTTTTTTCTTTTGCAGGAATTGTAAAAGCTCGCAATGTTTCTCATTTCTTCCGAAGTACAATTTTCTCCGAAAAATACCTTGTCAGATGTATAATCTAAACGATTATGTTATTAAAAGTGTGACTTACAGAACTGTTATTATCATCAGAAATATAATTTATATTGGTGTTGCTATTTACGCTATCATCGTTCTTAAAATCTAACGTTACTTCATTCTCAATAATTATTCTATTTAATATAATTTCTTCAAATGTAGGTAATGATCTCCCACTTTCATATAATTGTTCACGTATTACACAAACGATGATCGCAGATGGATCTGTTCCGTATTTTTCAATAGCTAAGTTTAAAATACCGGCTAGAATATTGATTACAGTCCGCATAATTACAATATTTATATTAACTATTATAACACTGCTTTACCCAATAGTGCATTAATCAACACCAAATTATTTTAACGAAATGTTTTAAAGCCGTGGATAATAGACGTATCCAGGATTTGTATTATGGGCAGAACACCATTTTACTACAATTTAAATTTTAATGCCACTTTTAGTTCAGTATTTTTATTTGCTTGATTTAGGGAGCAGCTTCCCCCCACCTCCCTCCGCATACACCCATGCTTGGAATTAAAATTATATAGGAGACTAAAACTCAATAGGCCTTTATAATTTATTCTCATAAAAAAAGGTCATGCTCCCCCCCCTCTCACAACACAAAAAATGCCATAGTTACTCTTCGTTCATTGAAAGAAGTCTGATGGAATAGTTAGAAATAACGGGAGGTGACGTTACAAACGGCCTATCCCATTACAGTAGAGGAGGGCTCCAATTTCAGAACTTGATTTTTCCGCCGACAAACGTTCACCAAAAAGCCAATTCTGAAATCGTAGTCCTCCTCTGCTGTAATGAACTAACCCGTTTGTGACGTCACCTCCCGTTATTTCTAACTGTTCCATCCAACGTCTTTTCGTGAACGCCAACGGTGCCCGTGATCGTTCTTTGATTTCTGAATATTAAATCAATCGATATAAATATTAATTTATGCCATAAGCTAGTATGCTAATGAATAAATCATAACTCTACTACGAAAAGGGAAAAGTTACGTCATCGTACAGTTCAATAAAAAATAATTACACATTGGTTCTTAGAAATTAGGGATGTTTAGAAGTAGCAGGTGCATCGATAGTCCTATAGAGTGATATAGGCGAATATCTATATGCTTTTCTGGGATTAGGAATTATCAATACTTTCTTTGGAAATATCAATGAGAAAACCAATAAGCTTTTATGGGGGCCATGACCCCCCAGAAAAATTTCGTAGTTACGCCTATGATGATGACGACCCAAAACTACTAGCAGAATGCATCCTTAGTATACGACGGGGACGTGCTCACTATTGATTGGATTAAGGGCTGCAGTAATCTATAATTTAACAAGAATAAAACACGGGTGCGAATTTTGGACTGTCCCCTATCTCACGATCGTTGTCGCCGCCTCCCCCCCCCCCCCCCATCTTACTTAAACGCGTTATGCACACAGAAGCGCCCAGTTTACGTAGGTACAAAATAGTTCGTGTAAGCAATGCTCAAAAGCAAGCGGGAAATTCAAATGAAAAATAAAGCATATATGTATATCCCAACGTACACTTTCAATATATTTTCGTACGAAATAGAGAACCTGTACAAATTCGCGCTAACTAAATTAGTGAACGATACACACACATCTCCAATACAAAGCAAATTATTGTTTTCTCGTGAGAGTAAAGTGTACTGTGCTTCCCTCCATAGAAATAGAATCTTCACGCTCTATTTCTTTATTTCAAGTCATATCTGCAAGGATTAAAAAATTATAACAATCCATATATATTATTTTAAGTTTTATTAAAAAAAAGGAGACTGTGTTTAAATTATTTCAATCGCTGTTTTAAGTAAAAATATACTTTTCTTTAATCTCGAATTTCAACGCCTTTTTTAGAGAACTCTCTTTAGTAGAACTCTCAAAACGCATTTACACAGCATTAGAATAAATATGCACGGTGAATTGTCTAGTTTTTCATAGTTCATTCATAGCACATGTATACTTAATGCGACCTGTTATCGTTTTGGGATATGTACTTATTCATTTGAAGAAAATTCTAATATCTCAATAAATAAATTCCCACATGAATTTAAGAGTCAATTATTGAACTGTCAAGATTTTCTTCTTCGGATACAAAAAATTACGCAGTCAAAGCTAAGTATTTAGTGAGATTTACTAAAATCATAAATTTCGATGGAGCAGTAACCTCAAATGCGCCGTCTATCTAACTACTACTACTACTAAAAAAAAAAAAAAAAAAATCCCAGCGTCGCACGACAGGAAGCTCAGCATATTCCGTGCATGAGCTTAGGAGGAAGCTCCTACCAGTGTTTCCATCTGATAATATTACTTGGCTAGGAAAACGTGGATTGGAAAAGTAGCGGCAAATTCTGTGGACTTGGACGAACTCCTATCTGTGCTTGTGTTTCCATCCAATAATATTCCAGAGAAGTAATGTAAAGAATTCAAAAATATGGGGGGGGGGTTGAGCTCCTTTGCCTACACCACTGTTCAAGAGAAACGTGGTGATGGCGGAAAATTATAGTAGTAAACCTGATCAACCACTATTTCTGTTTTGCTATGGTGTTCTGTGGTTTCGGCAAACGATACGTAGAATTACATACATTCCGATTTTTATCCTTTTTTTTTTATCTGATATACTTGCATAGCTATTTATTTTTTAAAACTAGCCAGATGTAGCTAATTTATAACGTGTTTAGGCATTACTATTCCTTAAGCCAGGGGCCTTCGACCTTTTTCAGTCCGAGGACCAATTTTGCTTATTCTTGTAGGCCCATGGGCCGCACTACTGTATCAGCAATATTAGGACTGAACAAAGGCGGCTCGAGCCGACCCCTGAATCAACATTTGTTGATAGTTTTCCTCAGGGTTTCTATATATTAATTTTGCCCACCCAAAAATATTTTCTGTATCCGCCTGACCATATATACACACCACATTGCCACAATTTGGCGCAGTATAGCCCAGATGCCTTTGCGCCATAAAAAGCCAAACAAACATTGCTAATAACCTTCTCTACAAATACATACGGACCGAGAAAAATTATCGTTGTAGAGGGATATATCGTTATATCGGAGGTTTTAATATGTGTGTGCGTGTGTACATATTATAATGTAAAATATGTATGGAAGCAAAAAACATTTATAATGCTTTTTGTTATTAATATGTAAAGCGAAATCAAACCTTATAGTGAGATTTTTGGCACTGCTTATTTTCAATAATCCTGTCAATATCCGGTCTTATTTTTAATATTGCAATCCTAAAAGTGTTTCCAAGGTGGACGTCTAGCACGAGCTCCGTTGACTGGCGGGGGACGGGGGAACCGCCCCCCCAATGTTGGTATTAAGGTTCCTTGTGTCCTTTCTAATTTCAAACAAAAATTTTATAATAGGTAACGTCTTTCAAAATTGATTTTTTTAAATCTAAGTAGATTATATTTTCAGGCGTAGTGTATTTAGTGCGAAATACAATTTTCCTCTTGGGGGAGGGGGTGGTTAAAGATCAGAAGGCCACGTGCTTGCGATAGGATCATGTATTACGCCCTCATACTCCAATCCCAGCGTTAGAAAAAATTGCAACGAATTTATGGCTTTTGTCTTTCGTTATTTTCTGAAAGTCTTGAATGGTGGCAGTGGCGTACGTTTAGGTGTTTACAAACAAATAACATTATTATTTTCATCTGTTCAATATGCTAGCGAACGCACTTTCACCAATTTTTAGAATAAAAGATAAAAGTGCTCTCTCTTACTAGTATCTTTGAATAGGTGAAAAGGATTTTAGTTCCTTGTTCACAAACGTATGCAACGATTTCAATTTTTTCCCAATCCACCAATAGCACTTTTTTACGCCCTTTAGAACGCATATATATCACAAAGTAGGGGCTGCCATTTGAAATTCTAAACTTCGGATAGTCAGGAGGCAAGAAGAAATAATTTACTGTATGGTGACTTTGCACCCAACCCTCCCTTGAAAGTAAAATTGACTTGTCTGACAATTTTTTTAAGAATTCATTTTAACTACTTGAGGATCAGTGTTTCGTTTCTATGCGCCACCCTTTATACATTATATTACTTTGATATATACTTTTTTTTCTATACATCACGTTCAATGACTATTATTGTCTTTTTTTTTTTTTTTAAATGCACTTTGTCATTTATTTGATGTAATTATAGCTTTTGTTTATTGTACTATATAGCTCTCTTTTCCGCATATCAGAGTTTTCATTGACGTGTTATTTAAACTTTCAAACTGAACGTTTTTAATAACGTTACAACTATACTTTCTCTATTTTAATTTTGCAAGCTCATGGACTTTTTGGCCCAGTACGCTCATTATCAACGACATAAATTAAAGGGATTGCCTGCATCATCAACATCAGTGTAATAGATACAAAATTCAGTAAGGTGCATTGCATTTGAAAATGAAACTGGAAATATAGGAGAATATCCATTTTATGGTAAAGTGAACGTCATCAAGCAGAAGCACATTTAAATTAAACACTGCTTTGTTGTTGTCTGTTATCCCTGTAAAGAGTTGTTAACAACAAGGCCTTAACCAGAAGTTTTTTCAGGGAAAGCTTGCTTTCTTTCTTTTTGGTTTTACGGCTCAAAGACTACAGTGGTCATGCTGCGCCGGGACCTACTGTTTTCCGAGGAATCCGAACCTCTTAAGGCCTAGGGAACCAAACCCCGGACTACAGTGAGCAGTGCGATCTTTATGAGATCTCTGAGTAAGCGTTCTTTTTGCACTGCTGGGAGTCGAACCCGGATTAGCGGCGCACTAGGAGAACGCGTTACCACACTGCGCCACCGCAGGGAAAGCAAAAATATTTTACAACCTTGCTAACTGAATAAGTATTGGTAGCAAAAACATTTCAGAAGGGGGGTGGGACCACCCCAGGCTACGGCCATGGTTAACAACAAGCCAAGCTTCATTTTCAGTACACTGCCATCCCCCCCCCAATATTTTTATGCCGTCAAAGCTCGTGCGGACTAGACCTGCGCCATCAGAATCCACCGCCTATCGCCAAAATGATAGAAAACTCACGAAAAGGATGGTAGGAAAAATGAAATAACGCAGGTTTGGTAATAACGTATGCTTTTGAATCTCGTCCTAAATTCAGAGAGGGAAACTTCCTTTTATAAATCTAGTTTAAGAAATTAAAGAACCTTATCGTGACTTGAGGATTTCACACAGGGAAGATCTTCCTGTTATGGTAAGAGCAATTTCCGGGAGAACCAAGTACCATTCTATAGAAAGACCCTTTCGGAGGGGAGGGGAGCATACAGGGTAGGGTTTCCGGTGAATTCATAAGGGGCAATAAAATAGTCTGAAAGGCCAAGGGCGCGTCGCAAGGACATTGCTTTGCAGCTCGAAGTGCAGGGATCATTTTAAATTGTTACAAAAGGACAGGAATTTAATACTGTTAGAAAAAAAAGCTATCTGCATGTTGAAAATGGTCTTATTATATATTGCAATTCAAGATTTGATGTCCTTAGAAAAATGTACAAAAATTCTTAAATTGTTGGTAACTTCTTTTCAATGTGGTACCTTTTGGCGCAGTATAGCCCAGATGCTCTTGCGCCATAAAAAAGCCAAACAAACAATGTGGTACCTGAATACAACAGTTACTTACAAAAAAAAGTAAATTCTATGCCCAATTTAACTCTGAAAAATCGTTAGCCATACAGAGTCCTATTCTCAGTACTATACATACTAATACTTTCGCTTGATGAAGGGAACAGTAGTTCTCGAAACGTTGCGAATATTTTTGCAGATGGTAAATGTCTTTTACCTTCTTCATTTGTATTTCGTATATTCCGACCAGTGTCAAATTTTACTAGTTACTAATATGGTAATATGAATCATACAAGGGGAAGAAAATTCGTTACCTATGAGCCACAAATATAATTAAATGGGCCAGAGGGGCCCAAGCCCCACTCACTAGTAATTAGAAATTAATTGAAATTTTACATACAGTAGAACCTGCATAAAGTGACCACCTTTGAGACTGGACTGCAATGGTCGTCATAGATAGGTGGCCACTATATACGACAGATTTTAGTATAACTAAGTCCCTACCAGTTCTCTCGTATAAAAAAGTGGCCCTTTAATACAGGTGGTCGATTTACCAGGTGCCACTGTATATTATAATGCGTAAATATTTACAATATGTGCTCATTATATGAGCGAACTTCGGCCAGCTTACGGGAATCGAACTTGGACTGCATAAAGATGTCCAACGCCTCATAGTACATCCAAAATTAAACACAAATTTGTATGGCTAAACGCCTTACTTCTACGCCATGACAGCAGATTGTACATAATCAGAACCGTTTCTAGGTGTTTTGCCGCCCCCCTACCCCTTCACCCCCAAAAACAGAATGTGCTAAAAAGCGCGACGTACGTCGCAGAACTTCTGCAGTGAAGCTGTTTGTTCTGCGACGTACGTCGAAGAACAAACGCGGGGTAAATCAATTTTTTGTAATAAAATAAATAAAAAACAGTCCAACAAACGTTTTCTGCATTTCTATTAAAAAGGAATTTACATTTTATAGAATTTAAAAACGTATACAACACACACACCTCCCGTAGAACGTCTTTGATCAGCTAAAAGCTCGTTGCAGAACATTGAAAAACATTCTGCTTTGGGCCTGTTACTACCATCATTTTTTCGCCTATATCCCCCTCTCTACCAGCACCAACATTCAGCGATACAACAATGTAAATGTTCTATGAGACTTTGAATCATGAAACCCCTTTAATTATATTTATATTTTAAGCTTATATTAGTTATTTTGTAACATTAGGGTACTGTGAATAGTAAAACAATTGCTACATGTTATAATCGTTTAATTTCAATATTTTATATTTTTGAAAACTGGGATATTAAGAGAGTATATTTTAAAACACAATGTTGCATTCTCAAAGCTAGAAGGCTTAAATGTATTAGATATAAGAACTTGTGTGCAAAATTAAACAATGAAATACATCAAACATTTTTACATTCGTCAAAGTAAAGGCTTATTAAGTAATTGTTCCGTATGCTTTTGAAAAAACTCGATATTTTAATTTTTCCTCTTTTTCATTTTTTCCTCCTCATTTGTTCAATTTTTTCTTTGTTTGATTTAAAATTGATACTTTTACGCAATTTTTCCGCCCTAGGCGGTCTCCTACTCTACCCTAAAGGTAAAAACGGCCCTGACAATAGCGCCTACAATCGAAACCGCACATATGCAAATGGTCTAGGCAATGAAATCCTATGCATATATAAGCGGGTTTTACATAAAAGCGGTATTCTCTGAACTATAGCGTGGAAATAATTTGCTCATTAAATTTTTAATGAATTTTATTATTAAATTAGATATTCTTATTTCTAATTTTATAAATCATACACATTATTTCAATATTTATAATGTACAGTACTATTACTCTATTAATAAAAATAGAATGTAGTGGAAGTACTTACATAAACAAATGTACCGTATTAATGGAAAAAAAATCAGTTAACTTTTTTTGCATGCATGGCTGTTCTGATGACTGATTGAAGTAATAACGTTTCTCGTATCAAAACTGTTTGACCTTAAATAATCTTGCAAAAGCGTTAGAGCAGAAACAACATCTTTACCAGCCGGCGCCGTTACAAAAATGAATTTTGACAGCGATTCCCAACATAGAAAGAGGGGGAAGGCGTAAACAAAGCCATAAATAAGCTGGTATGTGAAACTTCGACAAGGGTTGACAGCCATTTCCGATGGGGCAAGCCAATCCTTTAAAAATAAGGGTTGCCAGCTATTTACTGTGGATGAACACTTGTTCATAACGTTTGTTTGCATATATCCAGTTTAAATTCTATAAGAAAGCATTCACTTGGCTTCAAAAATACTTACACATGTGCGGTTTGTGCATGTATAAAATCGCAATTAAGCGGGTTTAGATAACATTAAAAAGATACAAGAAAATTTGAGGCTCGATATTTTATGCACGCATGGTAGTTGTATATATACGGGTTCGACTGTAGTTACACATTTCCAAACAGTCACCCTCCCAATTTCTAACCGCGTTCACTGCCGCTTAAACTTCGGTATTTTGACTGCATATTTAGCATAAAACGAGCCGCAGTTGTATGTCCAGAGTGTCGCGGGTTGTCGACCCATGAACTGTGGCACCATCCCTAATCTCCCGATCTTTTTCTCATTTCATAACACTTAAAAACAACGTATTCAATAAGCCATAGCAGATTTTCTCGCTAATTCGACAGTTCCTCGTATAGATGAATACCTAATTAGCCGAAGTATCAAATAACTGAGAGCGCATAAATCCTACACTTGTGACGTCATACGAAATAAGCCAAGCTTATGACGTCACGTGTAGGCTTAACACCTCCCACCACCACCTCTTTTACGCCAGCGCCGGATTAGCGAATCTACTGCATTTTGATCAGTAAAAATAAAAGCATTTTCTAGTGGGGGTTAGAGGGTCTAGAAAAGATTGTGAGAAAACTATTTCATAATGAGCAATCGGCCTAATTTAAGGCCTTTGCAAATAGCTCGATAACAAACAACAAAAAGACGGGATTGGACGAACCCATCTTCAATCGATAAACAGAGTCGGTCAGAGACCGAGAAGCAGGGGTCTTATTTGCCAGGCTTTTACCTTTCCATATCCTTCCTTCCTTCCTTTACTCATGGGCTAGCCGGACGGCCTCACCAAAAATCAATGAGAAGAGATATTTTAAGGACACAGCTACCAACCATTTCATACCAAGACAACCCCTAAGAGTCAAACACGAAAAGAATTTTCCCAAACGAACCTAATGAAGCTTGCTCAAATGAAAAGGGAAAACATGAATTAAATATTGACCCGGTTGACACGTCTTTTTCGGCTTTGGACTGCACTTCATTAGCCAGTTTTAAAGCTCCTTTATTTTTTTTAATACTCACTACCAGAGCGAACCAGTCCCCCCTATACTGAATTCCTTCCCATCAATACATGACAACGAAATGAAAATACTTGCATACAATCGGGGAGGGGGAAAGTATTGAGACTTCTCAAAGTATTTTAGCATTTCAAATAGGATCCCGAGTCAATGCGTTTTGTTTTACATTATCCATACCTTACGGAAACACCATCTTATCTGCGTCCACATGGAACATGCAAAGAGACCCGTTCCGAGTCCAGGTTGAACAGCAGCAACCTTGCTCCACCTCGGCGGAGGAAGCTAGCGGAAAGGGCGTAAAAAGAACCACTCTCTTTATCGATCAATGAGGCCAGGGATATGGAGGGCATCTTGCCCCTAAAAACGAAGAGGGGGAGAGAGAAAAGGAGAGCGAGGAATTGAAAGGAAGAGGAAGAGTGTCAACGGCGATCAGTCCTGCACTCTCTCTCCAACTCGAATTATAGTGCATTAGACTGGCCTTTGCTAGATCACAACTGATACGAGGGGAGATCGCTCCTGAAAAGTAGGGGCTGTTCATACATTGAAATTTCGAAAAATATACGAGACGCATTTTAAAGACTGACGAGATAAAGAGAGGCCGATTAAATCCACTGCCTTTTTCCAACCTTGAGGGCATAGAAAATGACAAATAATTATTAGCCTTGTACGTAACTGGAGCATCTTAAAACGACTTCATTTTTATTTTTCATTGTCCACGCGTGGACTTTGTGAATCACACAAATTAAAAATCTGAAAAAATCTTTATATTTAAAATAAACCGTATTAGGAGAGCAATTTTTGACACAGCTATGGAAAATTATATTCATCAATATCTTATCAATTATCCCATACTTTTCATCGATGTACAGTAAGTTAGCATATTAATACAGTGTTGCCAGATCTAAAGATTAAAAAGTACCAAACCGTGCTCCAAAAGTGGCGGATTTGACCCATTTGTAGCTCAAACATACAACTGAATTATTTTGCAACTGTACACTTATACTAATTATATGTGAAAATATATTCATCTCCCCCGAGTAATTTTTGATCAATATAAAATACCAATTTAATGAACGCAAGATTAGTTCTTCCGAAATAAAGATCACATGCGCCGATGCGTGCTTAGTAATAAGCTTAATCCATATTCTTTTTATCTAATCCATTAATATTTTTATATATATATCGTAAAATTAATAACATAATATGCGCAAAATTACGTATTACTCACCTTCTATTTAAAATTATATAACAGAAAGAATCTCGTCAGACTCCCCTTCCTGTCTGGTTCTTTACGATAGACCGACGAATCAAATCTGAGCATTTTTGTGATGGTGCGAAATTATAACAGTATACATATCTGTCTTCAATCATCGTTTTAATTCGGAGTATTGAAGAGAGAAGCTAGCTCTAGCCCCATTTTGTTTCGAAGTTTTGTTTTTATTGCAATTACTCTCGAAAATACTCTTTCAACGGCAGCACTGCTAACTGGCAAACTGTATATAGTCAATGCAAACTTTGACAAAACTTTTAAAATGAAATCACCAGCCGAATTTTAAACGGTTATTGTTTTGCACCAGAAATCTACTCCATCTGTCGGAATGCATAAGGAAAAACTTTTTCCCAGTTCATCGTCAGCAGAGAATGCCACTTATTTTCTATTTCACTAATTTGAGATCTCTTAGATAATTCTAACTGTAGAACGAAAAATGGTGGGCGTGTATGAGACATGAAGCTCTTGGAGAAGAAGTTATAAATCTTCCGAAGACTCTCCATATTTCTCAGAATACGATTTAATAGCTCCTCACACGCTCTTTTCAAGAACGGTAAACAATGCTGTTGTATGTGACGAAGTTCTGAAGAAATCTTTCCCGAAGCTAAGTTCTCTGCTAATAAATTGGAAAATCCATAACCGAAATTAGCATCCCCGTATGAAACGTAATCCTCTTCATCAACATTATTCAAAATCATAGGCGTAGAGTTATATGGGCCGGTGTGGCACCGGGGTGTGAGCACAGGCACATGAATGGGGCGATGACTTCGTAGTCCTATAGACAACAACGTACGGTTAACAGTGTATTTCGACACATCCACGCATCACTACTATTAACTTCTTTGCTAATTTCTGCCACGGTAGCACATCATCCGCGCGAACAAGCCAATGAAGTCTCCCTCCCCTCCCCAATGCCATCAATGGCCCTTGGCTGGTCAACAGCTTGTCTTCAGCCAGATGTTTCACCTGTTTGCAATCATCTCTGATACGTACTAACTACTACATATCATGAACAGCTGACTAGATGTGCAGCTTCCGAAATGCTCTTATCCAGCCGTCTTGCCATCACAATCTGTCCTTCGTCAAAGTCAGATACATCCTTACCTTTACCCATCGTGCAACGATACGAACTGGAGCAAGAGCTTCGTCCTATTTTTGAGCTGAGCTCGATTGAATCAGGCTGGACATAAAGACAACGTGGATTAAACCGCCCCTCGTCCATTGAGATAAGTACGGGACTGGCTCGATTAATGGGTCGCCCACTGACCGGCACTGGAAATTGGATATTATTGCCCTTCACAGGGTCTACACAATTGATCGGTGCATGTCACCGGTCATGCACAATGAATCACATGTGGTGTGTAACACGAATCCATTGCGGGCAGTGATTGGAAAAGGCACCTCAAGTGATCGGCAGCGCACAGTCCCATGCTTTTATATACCAACTCAAAATTCACCCATTCCATTTGATTGATAGAGAAGACCGGGGTAGAGTGGGTCACGGGGAACAGTGGGACAATCATTGGCGTACGCAGGTGGTGTTGATGGGGTTGTAACCCCCCATTGCAATGAAATTTTGTATATTTAACATAGGAATATGTGAATTGTAAATCTGTAAACCCTCCATTGAGCCTATAACCCCCCCTTACGAAGTTTCTGCATACGCTTATGGGGACAATTGATTTATTTATTAAGGTAAATAAAGGTTACTAAGGTATTTACTAAGAAAAGGAAAAATATACTACACTTCACCAACTTGCGCGTCTACACTGTGCAAACAGTTCACAGCCATCACTTACTTTGGAGAGAGGCAATCGCCATTTTTGTTCTCATCTGACCTGTTGAGAAAATGAGGTAAGTGTTGTTTTTCTGTATTTCTGCACTAAATTGTCATCCAATGATCAACATTCTTGAATTAATCCATAGGTTCAAGCTTCTTTACTGCGCATGTGTGGTAGTTTTTCATTTTATTTGTTAGTGATAAGTAAATTGTAAGTTTTGGTATGTGTGTGTCACTTGGGACACAGTGGAGTACACTGGGACACTGTTACCCAACATAAAAAAAAAAGCTCAGATTCTCTAAAATTGAAATAAAATTATTACAATTTATGCTTTTTAATTAATTATTACCTAAGGATAACCTTTTCGAACTACTTTTATATTATGTAACACCACCTTGAGTTAACCTGAAATTGTTAGAACTGCACCGCGGCTATATAAGTAGCCTATGTTGTGAAGCAAAAAACTACATTAGCTGTTTTTGCTCATACAATCTTTAAAACTAATTCATAGAGCTATCTCTGTTCTACAAATTTTATTAAGCTTGGTATAGAAAAAACACTAGCACATTTTGTAATTAGGGTTTCCATGTTATTTGTTAGGTTTAACAATTTTGTTTACATTGTGGGTGCAAAGAATGGTGCGAAAGAGAGAACAAGTGAAATTGGATTAGTAAAAGATGCGACGTGGGAAGAAGCTGTAAAGGAAGTACTTAAGGATAAGAAACCATTAAGGGGCGACAACAAGAACTTCTGTTGTTTAGTGTTTAATGACCCTATTTTAGTCATCCAAATATTTTTGCTTGTTATGATTTTTAAACTATTTTCCGTTGTTCAAGTTAACCACAACCCACACAAATTATGAGAATGAAAGTAATGTATCATCATATAAATATTTGTTTACTTTTGTTTTCCCACTGTACCCCATTCAATGTCCCAGTGTACCGCGGTCTGGGGTAGAGTGGGACAGATTACATACCTTAGGAAATATAGTATTTTTAGAAAGAAAAACTTGATGAAAAAATGAACAATGGAAGTTAAAAAAATAGTATACTATTGTATTATATATTTGTTGAATTTCTAATATTAAAAATGTAAAAAATATTACCAACTAAGTAAAAATTGTCCCACTGTACCCCGCAGGGCTCATCGATGTATATTTCTAGACAATTCCTCTGATGCATGTGAACAGAATAAATGAGGAGAATGGTAGATGCATTTTATTAATAGTATACTGTATTTATGTGTAGTGTAGTAATAGTATACATTTTTATGTGTGTGTAAACAGACTTGTTAATACCGCACAGATTATTGGTGTAGGATGACCCTTCATATCCTTGCGCCATAAAAATGCAACCAACCGCATAGGTCAGATGCACCATCAGTTGCAATAGAAAAGTACTGTTGAATATTGATACCACCATCAGACAAAAAAAGTTTTTAACAGCATCATATAGTGCCTTTGCAATAGTAATTGTAACAGGAATTAATCTGAGGAATTGAGACACTATTCGACTGTACTTTGTGAGTTATAATATCTGATACACAAGCATAAATGGTTAACACAAGAAATATCAGTTGATTCGTCAATGATTAAAGAAAAAACGTGATCCTTAATATCCTCAATTTGTTCTTACAACAATGCAGGAGCTATGACATTCTTAATATTAGCAGAGCACTTAGTTCTATGCATTTTTAAATTTTTTGTGTTTACTGTAATTGATGATGAACTTGAAGAAGGAAATTAATTTTTTATTAACTCTGTTAAATGACCAACATTTCGAATGCTTGTATGGGAAGCAACAAACGCAAGTTCAACAAATGCAACAAAGTTCAAGTACAGTAACCATATACTTTTGAGAAAATATGGTTGTCAACCTTCGTTGAGACGGCGAAGTTATGCAAGCATCATTCTTAATATGTTTTGCAGTAGATGCACGTTTGCTGAAGTCAATTTTGTGGACTCCGAGATACTTTCGCTTTCTTTTTGGTTTTACGGCTCAAAGACTACAGTGGTCATGCTGCGCCGGGACCTACTGTTTTCCGAGGAATCCGAACCTCTTAAGGCCTAGGGAACCAAACCCCGGACTACAGTGAGCAGTGCGATCTTTTTATGAGATCTCTGAGTAAGCGTTCTTTGCACTGTTGGGAGTCGAATCCGGATTAACGGCGAACGTGTTACCACACTGCGCCACCGCAGGACAGGACTCCGAGATGCACTTTACACTATGCCTTTTCACTGTCATTCCTTACTTCTTCAATCTATTTGCTAAATTCTTTATCTGCGAGCCATGAATTTTGGAAGTTTTTATTGTAGTTACGTTATTTACCCATTGTGTTGAGAAGTTGCATTGGCCCGGTTTGTGGGTGTAGTGATAGTGTACTTTCAAGGCGTAAAATTAGGTTTTTACCGCAACTTCCGCACAAAATCGTTGCAAGTAGACGAAATATAAATTCTAATATCGACTCCACAAACAAAGAACTTGTCCGTTTCAATGATTCCTTTTTAATAATATCATCGTAGTAATGTTAACAGGATACAATACGTCGAGTTCACAACGTTGGTCATTGGAAGGCTGGTCCAGGACAGTTAAAATCGAAGAGTTTAAAATGAACTACAATAGTAGACAGATAGACGCGTCTGTCTTATTCAAACGTAGAAGAGAAAGAGACAATATCTCTGGTTATGTTGCTGCAAAACTCGTCATGATCTGCATATTTTAAAACTTACAGGAAACGGCGCCGCCGGGCACGTTGGTAAAACGTGAACTATGGCTAGACATAGTTTAGAGAGTGAAGAGGCCATGATCAGTTTCGCATATTTGCTTCAGAAATAACTGAATATTAGCGAGCGGATATGCATGATATCCGTTTCCGAATAAAACCAGTATACTTTAAAATAGTAAAAGCCAATATAATTTAAACAATTTTTCTTTTTAAAGGTAAATCTCTAAATATAAACCTGAAGAACTATTGGACGGACACTTACTGTAAGACATGTTTATATATAAAACAGGACTAATTAAACAGCAATCCTCGATTCATGTCATTGTTAACAGATGTTTTCGGGTGTGTTGACGTATTTTTGTATATTTTCTTGGTAATTCGCCTAATTTCTGCATACAGGGTGTCCACCCAAATTCAATTTCAAACTTTCCTGACTTTTCCAGGTTTCCAGACCAAATCTTAATCGATTTCCAGTCACTAATTACAGTAAACAACACCCAACGCATTATTAAAATTAAAATTTGCGTAATAGAAACAAATTTCAAGACCATAAAATCCCCTAACACAAATCCCAAAGCCATTTATAACTACATTACATTGCATTTACAACACATTTACAATAAATACAAAAAGCTATATTAAAAAGATGCATTTCTTTACAATAAAGACTTGCATTAATCAACTAATTACAACATTTTTGGCCCTTTTTTAATTTATTTTAAAGGTATTTAACTATATATAATCGCAAAGCTGATGCTTCATCTTTTATTTCATGTAAAGTATTTATGACTAGATTATATATAAGGGTAAGGAGATTGGTATAATAAAAATTCCTTACAGATTGGATAATTTAGCTAAAAACACTTTTTGTTTTTCAAGTTTTAGTTACATATTTGGCAAACATTTTCTCCTGAGAAATATATAGGCTTAATAATTTTATATAAATTATATTGGTTTTGGTGCAAAATGGCAACTTTTGGAAGAAGTTTAGTCAAAAGTACAAGATTTTCAAAATTTTCAGTATGCAATGTGGTATGAAAAGCACAGTTCAGGAAAATTATTTTAATAAGCTATTTATTATAACAATGAATTTCAAATTTCCCTGACTTACGCCTTTGTATTTCAAATTTCCTCGATTTTTCCAGTCAAAAAAAAAAAAACAAAAAAAAACTTCCCCGATTTTTCCAGATGAGTAGACACCCTGTGCACAAATCCTCAAAGAACTGTGGAGAAATTCAAACGCATGTCAAGCGACAAAATCAAATTTTTGGTCTTTGTTAGTTTAACTCGCTGCAAGTACTAAATAATGTGGTGCACAATTACACTGATGGTTTGGGATGGCTATCTTCTCCAAAAAATTTCCTAATATTGCTCAAAAGTTGACCCTCGCATAACATGACTTCAAACATGTGCAATACTTAATATGTTTTACTAACAATATATCATCATCATATTCAACCATTATCTATCCACTGCTGGATGAAGGTCTCTCCAAATGCTTTCCACACAAGTCTATCCTGAGCATGCACCTCTCCATGCTCCTTTGCGTTGTCTGTAACTTTCGTATTGCTCCAACTGTTAGACTCCATGTCTCTGATCCATAAGAGAGGACTGGCAATACACACGATAATATGATACACATACAAATCTATGAATCGAACCCAGAGCCGGTAATGCGAAACTGCGTTTAATCATTATAGTCTAAACCGAAATGTTAAAGAGAATCAAAATATTACTTCTCACAAAACAATATCCATAATTTTACCACATAGTTAATCTACCTTCTAACAATCATAAAACGAAGATATTGACCCTAGTCCAAAAATACATTTTAGTACTTCAACTTTATGGTTCTACGATCATATGGAGAAAGTAACGTTGACGTTAACATTAAAATTTATTTAAAAAATGCCACTGGAGACAACTTTTTTGTCGCTGAAATATAAGGAGAGAAACTGATGAAAGTTGTAAGTTAGAAAACGGAAGTTGACTAATGCTTTTTGTCAACTTTGAACTATCTATACATTAACTCTACCCAAGTACTTGTATGCTCAGCAGGTCTGTGCCTATTTCCTTGGCAACTTGAACTCTATCTTCAACATCAATTCGCGATGAACAACGGTCAATAGAATTTGCCAGGTCGGGTCGAAGTTCATTAGTCTATTGTTCAAACAGATCTATCACTCATCCTGGGTTAAAATATGCTCCAAAATGCAGCAGATACCTGATACAATGCTTGTTTGATAGACATCGGCCAGACACAAGCACGAAATGCTTTCTAAATGTAAGAATAAACAAAAAATATCCGGCAAGATTCGTGGAAAAGAGTACAGGGAAGAATGGAAATAAACAAAGCGTATTTGATATAATTCTCAAATTCTTCAAAAACGACTTGCACAATTCTTCTCCCGACTCTGAAATTAGCAAACTTTCGTTAATGCTTTTATGTCGGTAAACGGTTCCAATAGATAAGATGCAATTTAACTCCTTTTCTTGCCAGTTTCCAGATCTATTACCGCCTACAAAATACATTCACTTAATAAGCCAACTTTCAGTTATCAAGCAAATGAAATTTTCAGGTGGGTTAAGCCGCAATGAATTTGTATTGTTGTTGTAAAAATTATAAACTACCCTGAACATTAATTGATGACGGGTCAAAATTGTAAACGCATTTAGAGACTGGACTTGTATGTTTCTGTTGGAAACTTTATAAATTGTGTATATACGTATATATAAAAATAAAATTTATAAGAGTTTATATATAAACTAGAGATTAGCTCAGGCTCACTTTTCGAGGCCAGAGTCCGAAATACTTTGTGAGAATTTGAGCCCGAAACTTCAAATATAACTACGATTCCTTGACCTACGATTTAAATATAACTTCAACTCCTTGACCTACGATTTAAATAAAAAAAACATACGCTACGCTATATTATTTAATTTCCTTTGAATTTTCATATACACATATTTCTACAATTCTCAAAAACGAATCATATCGCTATACTACTTGGAGAACTTTCACATAGGAAAGTCTTCGTTTGTTTTATGGCTCAAGGTCTACAATGGTCATGCTGCGACGGGACCTACTGTTTTCTAAGGAATTCGAACCTCTGGACCTAGAATTTTCCGAGGAATCCGAACCTCTTAAGGAAGGCCTAGGGAATCGACTACGGTGAGCACCGCGATCTTTATGAGCTCTTTGAGTAAGCGTTCTTTGCACAAAAGTACTGTTTATTCCACCTTATAAAGTTACAGTTAAGTTATAAACTCCATCCTTACGAAGTTATATACCTTCCGTCTCATTTTTGTTTCATGGTTTTAACTTATTGATTTAATTTTGTTTTAATACATAATTTCAATTTCTTTGTATAATGAAGCGTTCTAAAAATGCATACCATGAATTTCTGCTTTTATTCAAGCTTGAAAGTTTTGGCTAAAAAGTGTGTGTATAGCCACGTGGGAATTAAAATTTAAACCTTGAGACGGAATTCTTCAAGTCCGGCGATATTTTTAAGGAGACATTATTCTTCGACTAATTTCTGTTCATTTATGCCAAGGAACGCACCTTCGTTGCAAATAAATCACAAACAGAAAACGCGATTCCAATAACATTAATTTCACGCAGAGATTTTAACAAAATAATTTTGCCCAATTGCTTTGTTCCGTTAGAACGAACTATCGCCAAAACTCGCGCCAAGCGAAGGCTAAATGATCATTTCCAGCGAAAGATCATTGACCCAACGATTCAGTCATACGAGCTCACCGCAGTAACAAACAGCACGCTCGCAATAATGCACAAAACACGGCACGGGTAGAAAACGACGTTTTACAGTGGCGCTGAGCAACGATGCAAACATGGCAGTCTTTTAAGCATTACATGACAGCGATGACATTAGTAAAGAAATTACATTATTTCGTTTTAGTGAAGAAATCATTGTCCTCCGACGCTTTTAATATAAAAAAAAGGCGATATTTGAATGCCAAAAAGTAGTACAGTAAAATAGCGATATTAAACGAACCAAGAAAAAGTATCGTTGCAGAGAGAGTTATGTTATAGGGAGGATTCATTACAATACCACTATCTCAAATATCTCTACAAATCTAGTATGTATATCTACAATATACTACTACACTATCTACATATATATCTACAATTCTAATAGCTCTACAACACTACTACACTATCTACATATATATCTACAATACTAATATCTCTACAATACTACTGTACGGACAGAGGAAAATTATCGTTGTGGAGCAGTGGTTCCCAACTCAATTTAAGCCGCGGACCACTTTTCCACTTCAATGTACCCGCGGACCACTTTGAAAAATTCTCAAGAATTGGCTGTGAGGCCTTAGTAAAAAAAAGGCGCCGGTTTTTTTTAGCGGAATGTGTTTGTAAAATCTTTCTTTAGTAAAAAAGAAATAATAAACATAAAAAAATCTAATGATAATGCAGTCAAACCTCGTTAAGATGAACACGCTTAAGACGAATTACTTTTAATACGAACCGTTTTATGAAATTCCGTCAGATTGTAAAATACTACAAATATGCAATCAATTTCATTTTTATAATTAATTTTAATATGTTTTTTAATTATTTTTTTAAAATAATGACCTGTCTCGCGGACCACTTCGGACTCCTTCGCGGACCACCAGTTGGGAACCACCGTTGTGGAGTGATTTATCGTTATATCGTATATCGTTGTACGGAGGTTTTACCGTATTTGCCAATGTAGTTCATGTAAACATATACTGATTTATATTTTTGTTAATGTAAATAATTATTGTATGCCATACATCAGCAGTTCTTTAACTTTCTTAGACCGCGGACCCCCTTCAGAGACCACTCTACCTCGCGGATCCTCGAACATTAACTCAGAATTTAAAGTCCGCAATTTGCATCATACATATTTATTTCTAGTGTTTCATCACTGATTTTCACCATTTAAGGAAGGAATTTTTCGTTCCTTCACAATTCATTTACAATATTGAAGAGTAAATGCTCTTGTTTAGTATTTTCCGAACCTTTATGGAACACCAGTCTCACGGACCCCACGATAGGGTTCCGCGGCCACAGTTGAAATACCGCTGGCATACATTATCCGAAATTACTTCTCATTGCTTTTCATATTGTAAATTTCAACTTGCAGGGTTTCTACCGTATTGGAGAAAAAAAAAAATCCCGACTTTTTTCGACAAAATTCCCTTGACTAATCGTAAACAGAATTTTGAATTGAATTTCGATTTCGGCGGGAAAATAGCTTAACGTTCGCGCGAAGTTTAACTATTTTTATACAAGGTATTACTACCTTCCACACGGGGGCCAGACCCGTAGCTAAACGCTTATTGGGGGACAAGTTACTGGGGGAAGAAAGCCACAGAAGGGACTTGAAATTCGTAAATGTTTTGATGTATTTTATTAATATATTTAATAATACTAAATATATAAGCAAGGAAATACATTTAACGTTAATGAATAAATTTTTTAAACTAAATTTTATATTAAGAAATAAATTTTAGCATACCCCTCTATAATTTTCACTATCCTTATTATAAAGTATATGAACACTCCAACGTATGTAAAAAACATTATGTACACAAGATCTACGGTAGAAAGCTATTTCGAATACATTTTTAACGTCAAAGAACAATTTCCATTATCATGTACAATTTAATACAAAACAAAAAATTTAAAATAAAAGTCTGCAATATTTTATTTTGAGAAAAATATTTTCCATGGGGGGGGGCTCAGCCCCCTATAGCCCCACTATGGCTACGACTCTGCAGGGGGATTAAGCGTGAGCGGCAGAAATTCTTATCGAGATTGACTATTCACAACAGGTTAGGAAAGTTTTCACTAACTTTTCCATGTTTAACCAAAAAATCTCGTTTTGCCTCGAGTTTAGGGACCATTTTAAATTCCCGGACAAATCCAGGTTTTCCAGGTGTATTGGAACCCTGAACTTAATTATTAAATCCATCATTTCCTATTAACACAATTATTTAGCTCAATACATACAGTGACACAGTCAGGGGCAGACTGCCCCCCCAGCCGGTGCGCCTCATGGACGACAGGACTCGAGCCCTCCGATATGCCAAACATGGGCACCATTAGCGGGGGAGGACCCGCCCGCCCCAATGTTTTCATTAGGGTTCCATATCCCCAATATTTTCATGACGTCGGCGCCGATGATTCCAAGGTAATCACCCTTTAGGAGGACCCAGTCCGCCCTTGGATGCAGTAAATCTTATTTGTTGATTTATTTGACCTTTAGGAAAGTAATGACTTTGGACCCAATACTTTTAATAAACTAAGGGACCTAAGACTTAGGGACCCTCTTGCGTTTCTTAACTACTTTTGCTATGTGGTAGCTATGACCGAATGATCAGGAATATGTCTGGGGACCCTTTCATCAATTTCTTTCAAGTTTGAAAAGAAGCCTATTATCACATGAATTAACTCATGAGATTCATGGCTCATTTCCACATTATCAATTTCACAGAAAAAAAAATAAAACAGACCACAAAAAATTAACTGAAAATAACCTTCAGCCACTGATAAGACTAAGTTCGTACGATTTTTCAAAAATAAAGGGCTACTAAATATCCGCACCTCCCCCCGCCACTTTGATTCCATAAACTCGCCCAATAAAGATATACTGGGGGCGTCGCCGCCTATTTATATCTAACGTAAGTATATTCCTTAGGTAATTCCAACGCCCACTGTAGAAACTAACGTTTCAAATGGAAGGTTCCGAGAACCTTTAGGAAACTTTCAGGGAATTGTCCATGATCTTTAAGAGCACTGGCTCATGGAACAGCTTCATGGAGATTATGGGGGAAGTCACGTGGACTAGATTTTCCAGGTGATGCTTTCTTTATGAGATCTTTAAAACACAAAACCGGCCGTGACTTCGGCTTTCACGCGCCAGTAGAACCGTCTGGAGCCAGTCATTGCTGTAATAATATACATGTTGATACGTTAGAGTGGCTGGAACATTGGCGGACCCAGCGAGGGGGCCATCGCCCCTCCCTATCAGGCTTAAATAGGAAAAAATAAACACTATAAAGAATATTTTGTGTGTTGTTTATTACGACTGTAATAAACAAAAGCCTTACTTTGGCGATGGCGTACAAAATCTCTAAGTCTTCGAGAAATGCGATCCAGACTTTTTTTTTTTTTTTTCACGAATCTACAATCTTCTCGCCCCTCAAGCTACATTTTCAGTAAGTGTTGCTTTAACAGAAAGTTTTTTTTTTATCGTTGAAGCGCCTACAAACTTGGCGTTGAACTAGGTTCTCAGAAGAGAAACTTTTAATACATACCCACACACAGAAATATTCATCTTGATATAAATAAAGTGATTGAAAAATTTTCAAAGAGACAAGATGGCTTGACTTTGCACGTAACACTAAACTACACAATTTTCAACATCCACCTATAAATATAATAAAAATAAGCAACGAATTACTAAACTACTCAACTTACTAAACTTAATTTTTTTTAAAAGTTGCTTGTTATAAAAAAATTAAAACAATTACAATGTTTTTATAGTTTAAATTTAAACTTGTTCTATTAATTACATTGTAAATTATCGTTTTTGGTTATTGTATATATCTCCTTTGCTAAGTTATCCTTCTGTCATACTTAACTATAAGCTACCCTAAACCATAGTTTAATTAAAGTCCAATTTAGTTCATTGACGTAAATTAAATATTTTGGTGAGTATAAAGGAAGGCTAGTAATATAACAACATTTACTTAAACTATTTAACACTTCAAACCAAAAATTTTCGCGTTAAAGGCCTCCGAACCCCCGTAACGACATCCTGGATCCGCCACTGGGCTGGAAAGCAAAATGTTAGGTGAATTGAGGGGAATGGGAAGATTAAGGGAAGCTAAATGCAAAAATAACGTTGCGTCGGATTCCAAGAGCAAGGTGCTCGTTACGTACATGTTGTTCACGGGCACAAGAGGTGTGCTCAGTGACACGCAGTGTCCCACAGAAGCTAAGCACTTAATTTAGTGACACGGTACGTTTTAGCTCCTTTGTGTGGTACCAGGTTCGTGCCCAAGATTTCACGCAGGGATGTGTTTGATAAAAAGTAGGGGGAGGGTTAATGGGGACAAAAGTTTCTCACCAAGAATTGTATTTTACACTTCAACAATATTGTTCAAAATGGGTGGGTAGAGGCGCATAGGGAGGCGAGGTGCGAAGTCATCCTTCATTACATGCATTTTGTGTGCATATATGAAGTTGTAGCCCTGTAACCCCCGATTATAAACTTTCTGCATACGCTAACGGCGGTGAGAAAGTTACCTCCAAAACTTTTTTCTTATATACGGCACACGCTTTGGGAACCCCTGCTCTATGCAGTTAAACAAATTCATTATTTTCTTACTTGTAGTTTCGATCCGACGCAGACAGGAAGTTTATAAAACGGGATATACAGGGCTATGAGGCACAGCCAAAGAATTAAGTCCCGAACCCCCTCAATAATTTGAAATAAATTGCAATTTTACACATATTGTAATGTATAAATGAATGTAATACGTACTTAAGCAACCCCCAAATAGGTTTTGTAAACTTTATTGTTGACGTAGTGTATTACAAAGCTATAACGTACATATGTAAAATTGTAGTATATTCATATTTAATAGAAGTCGATCTTCCATTAACCCACATCCCCTGCATACAACCTTGAAATTCCATATTGTGACTTTATTAGAAAAAAAGACCGACATTTATATACACACTTATTTACACACAACGAAATACAGTGTAATTTATATATAGAGAGAAAAAAAATTGGACATGGCAGAAAATTGGGAATGGTGATTACAGGAGGCAGCATTGTGATCTCAGAAAAAATACAGAGATCAGGTACGTATACAGAGATCAAGTAAAAATGTCCCTTGATATCTAATGAGGGATGCTCGAGCCATCTCCACATCCTTACCTACGCAAATGGGTTGGGTAAAGAGTTTATTTAAAAAATTAAATAAGGTTTGAAGTTATTTGAGTTTTAAAAAATTCAGAAAGGCAAACCTTCAAAAAATATTCTCAAAAGTAGCGATAATAAAAATTAATAATTAAAAATACAAAACTGATCGAACTTTCTAAATAAAAGGTGCCTTTTGGGCCTTTACGTCTGCTAACTTGCGTAGCATCTACGTTAGGATCAATTCATGGGCCATACTAATTTAAATGGAGAGAATAGCTAAAGCAAACAACCGCTCGTTTGCTATTTTCGATCCCAAGCTGGTCTTTAACGTATTTACTGCATTGGTAGAGATTACAAAAATTACAGTTTGATTCACTGCAACCCATTCTATAAGGGATTCAATGGTCATATTAAATCTGAACTTGGCTTAACTACCCCGCGACGTGCGGGAATTTGGCGCTCTATGCGACGGAACCGATCGCACCACCCTAAATCCATTTCCAAGTAAAATATGTAACGATAGCTTCTTGTATTTAGACGTATTGAAAAATATAATTTTAATTGGTAATTTATTTGTCAATTTGTTTTTCTTAAATCGGAAAATGGCTTCTTATAATTTCTGCATTTGTTTATTTTGCAAAATGGCAAATGCTTAATACAATTAATTACATACATTCTGAGATCGTCTTCTTTCTGTTTGACGACGCTTTCCACAGTCACTTGAAAGGCGAGAAATTATTGCACTCTCGTTGCA
Source organism: Dysdera silvatica (assembly GCA_006491805.2). Classification (NCBI taxonomy): domain Eukaryota; kingdom Metazoa; phylum Arthropoda; class Arachnida; order Araneae; family Dysderidae; genus Dysdera; species Dysdera silvatica. The sequence continues at coordinate 42,345 of QLNU02015041.1, forward strand.
AGTTTAACCGTTGTCAGGTATTGTTGTCAGGTTTTGGAATCCTGTTGTCAGGTATTGTTATCAGGTTTTGGAATCCTGTTGTCAGATATTTTATATCACATTTAGGAAGTCTCTAAGAAGTGTTTGTTATAGATTTGAACTCAACATACGCCACAGCACCAACTTAATAGTTAGGTCTGTCTGGGCCTCCCTCGATACGAGTGAACCGTGAAATGTTATTCAATGATAATAGAGAACTCCTTTCCGCTCACCTGTCCCGCGGGTTTGGAAACTAGGAGCACCTGGCCCGGTTTTGACATTATCCCCATAAGCTATTTATAAAAAAAAAAAAATACCGACGAAATATATTTCATTTTTACATAACCGACCGAGCGATTGAAATTTACAAGCGTCTATATCCGAAGGGCGCAGTATAGCCCAGATGCTCTTGCGCCATAAAAAAGCCAAACAATCAATCTATATATCCGAGGTGGGCAAAGGCGGCTTTCGTTGAGTACAGCTCCCAATGAAAATTTAAATCTTTTTTTTTTATTATTATTATTTCAGAGCTTTTTTTTACGAATCTTTTTAAATTGACTAAGAAAGTGAATCGGTCAGCGAAGAGTATAAATCATGGACGCCCATATGGGGGGCAGAGGGGGTTCGAGCCCCCTTAGCCGTTCAAGACTTGATTTCCCTTATTTTTTCATGCATTTACTTTCAAAAGTTTTACAGTCACATTTTAAAATAAGGTACTTTTTAGCTTATTACTAATTGTCAAGCAGTATCAATTATTTTTGTAACTTTTCAGGATCTTATATATCTACTAAAAGCTTTGACATCCTTGAGAAAGAATTTTTCGTAGACGTCTAATTTCAATTTTTGGTACACCATATTGCTGTGAATTTTTGTACTCCACAATGAAGTGCATGAACTCGAAATATTGTTCACAGTTGACCAACCAATTACTGCCTTAGTGACAAGGTCTGATTGGCTATAAAGTTTGTTTGTTTGGCTTTTTATGGCGCAAGAGCATCTGGGCTATACTGCGCCCTAAGTAGCGCTGACTATCCACCGCGCCCGAACCCTAGGCATTAGTCTTGGCTGTTTATGCGATAATCCGGCCCTGACAATAGAACATATTTTTCTGTAACTAATGAATACTTTTAAGATTTATTAATATTTTTTCTTCAACCTGTGGCCCGCCAGCTCATGAAAAAATACAAATTGTTTCACACAAAAATAACGTCCCTGCTCCCTTTGAGTCTGAAATCTATATATTTTATTCTGTTGTCATTTTCACATTTCGTAATAAATATCTTAAAACACTATAGAACTAACGCAACCCGGGGGTTTTCCCACCAATCGTGTTTTACTTTAATTTTCTACAATGTACAATCAGTAGGTGTAGTTTTATTGATTTGTAGTGCAACAGTGATTTAAAAAAAATTCATCTTAGGACTCATCAAATTCTATTCTAAATATGCTGATATGAACATCTTCCCCACTATCTGACTGCATGCTCTGAAAATTTTACTATTCTGAAACACTTACAACTGCGCATAGGCAGACGTAGGAAGTTTACAAGGGGAGGTGGGGTTACAGGCTTACAACTGGGGAGTTGCCCATGTTCCCAAGCCTCTTTTTACATCACTTCTTAATGTGCCATGTCTAGAAACTTCCTGACAATGTGAATGTGACACGTGTTTAGGATTGTGGCTTTTTGTATTTCAATGTAGGTGTTTGGGTCAATGTTGAGTATCTCCAAATTCGTCGCAAGCGTTTTTGGTACTATCCCTGTTGCTGAGATGACTAACGGGATGATGAAGATCTTTTCCATACGCAATGCAAAATCGTATTTTTAATACACTTCCCCCCCCCAATTTTTTTTTTTTATCCTACGTTAATGTATATAGCACTTTTTCCCCTATGCCGGCTCCTAAACGTTTTCCTCCTTTCATTCGACGTATCGTTTCATTTCATAGAACCAAACTTGTCGCGCCACCTTCACGCAGAAGTCAGTGTCACCATTTTTTTTTATGTCTTCCCTTTCGATAGCCGTAAATTGCATAAAATAGAATGCATATTTCTAGATAAAACGCCTATTTTTGCACGCTTAAGACGTGTGTGTGTAACTTTCAAATAAATTTTTCAAAGTCACGAAAAATCGTATTTTTAGGCATTTTTTTTAACTATTTAATACAAATTTAATGTCATTAAGAGGGTTTTTCTATCTAAGCCTGCTGCTCTCAAACGTCCCCCCACTTCCATCTTCATTCGGTGCATTGCCTCATTCTACAGGGACCAAATTTTTCTTTTTTAGCCCCCAAAAAGCATTCCCATGCTGGGAATCGTACTTGCATCCACGCATAGTGACGTCACTCGCCTCTCAACCAATAAATTCCTAGTTCGAGTCTCCGTCTCACACATACCATTGTCAACATTTTTCCCAATTCCATCCGTTTGGAAAGCTATAAAAACTGAATAAAATATACTGTGTCGGATTAGGATTTCGTGGGGCAATGGAAAAATTTACAGTTTTTGTATTCTTTTATACCTTTTTATACGTTTTTCTGGTTTTTATACTCTTTTATACATACTAGTAAACGTACAATATTTTTTATATTCGTATATTCTTAACCCTTGCTATAAGTTACGTTTGCTTCCATACACTGCCCTCAAATTTTGAGGGCTAAAGGATATTTGAGTGTTGTTTTACTCGGTTTAAAGAATAAAATTCTATCTGTACATGAGCGAATGATGCTAACGGAATAAATAGAGCCACTTCGTTGAAAAATAGGCATGTTTGTCTGGGTCGTGATAAACCACTGAAAATTAATGCGCATTTAATGGAATAAAAAGTATGATCACGATACCGACCACCACCCTATTTGTCATCAGCCAGGCCTTATTTCCTGGTGGCGTCGGTATACATAGTTTTGCCATCCTGCAGAAGAACTACCCCAAGGCCGTAGGTGATCGGTGACGTAATTGTTTTATTTAAAATGCCACAATTAGCGCGTGTTTATCGATTTCATTGTATAATGAGCCAAATAAGCTACTGTATTAACTCTATAGACACACTTTTCTCGAAATCAAAACGCGAAGGCTCAGTTAATGAAAAAAAAAACAAAAACTTTTTATATATGAGGAGTTCAGGGCCTAAGTGGACAAAACCAATTAGGGGGGTTTACAAGTGGGAGAAAATACCATCAAATGTTTGAAAGATGAATGCTAAATTAGCATACCAACTGAAAACAGGCAGAGTGGATTTCTTTTGCCAGAAGATTCAAACTCATTTTTCAAAAAGTTGTTGAATTGTTCACTCCGGTTCTGTATTCTTCATATGCTGTATGCCATGAACTAGGTGTGCGAAAACGCACATCAATCAAACGAAAGAGTGGTACTTCCCATCTGGAATAGATGCATTGATTAGGTCCGTATTGCTTTGAAAACCTCTATTGTCAGCATAAAACTAGAAGGTGTTGCGGGCAAAGACTGAAATTAATGTATTTCCTAAAATAAATGGCGATTTAAAAAAAAATCACATCGCATATTTAACTTTTACGTGATAAGGCGATTTTTCAACATAATTAATCCAATATTTTAACTAATAATTTTGTATAAACTAATAGAATATAATAGCTGATGCTTTTTTGGATTCCCAGATGCCGAACCTCCAAGATTTGAAGTTAGAATTATTGGGCACAAGTTCAAATTCTCGTTATCTGTCGTCAGAAAGTATGAAGTTATCATCATTAATCATCATCAATATTATGAGTCACAAAGACATTACGTCACCAGACATGAAACGCATGTATTCTGTATATTGTATATTTTTGCACTGCAGAACGTCTTTTTCAACAAATTTTCCAGTTTGGAAAATTTTATTTTTCAGCCCTCTTC
>QLNU02015043.1:16001-27072 GCA_006491805.2 Dysdera silvatica
AATTTTCATACATTCACATGCAAATTTTTTCGATTTTCGAAAAAATTTAAAAGGCCCGTTTTGGGCCAAATAATGGTCCTATGGTTCTGAAATCGATATTTTTAGAACACTCACAATAAGCTGGTTCGTATACACCCAACTTTGGAACAAATTGAGGCAAAATAAATTTTCGAAAATTTTCCATACTTTTACATGCAATTTTTTTCGATTTTCGAAAAAATTTAAAAGGCCCGTTTTGGGCCAAATAATGGTCCTATCGTTCTGAAATCGATATTTTTGGAACACTCGCACTGAGCTGGTTCGTATAAACCCAACTTTGGAACAAAATGAGGCAATCGAAATTTTCGAAAATTTTCCATACCTTTACCTGCAATTTTTTTCGATTTTCGAAAAAAATAAAAAGGTCCGTTTTGGGCCAAATAATGGTCCTGCCGTCAAGAATCGATTTTTTTGGAACACTCGCACTAAGCTGTTTCGTATACACCCAACTTTGGAACAAAATGAGGAAAGCTAAATTTTCTAAAATTTTCAATACTTTCGCATGAAATTTTTTTCTATTTTCGAAAAAAATAAAATGTCCCGTTTTGGGCCAAATAATGCTCCTATCGTTCTGAAAATCGGTATTTTTGTCACATTCGCACTGAGCTGGTTCGTATACACCCAACATTCGAACAAAATGAGGCAGTCGAAATTTTCGAAAATTTTTCATACTTTCGTATGCAATTTTTTTCGATTTTCGAAAAAATTTAAAAGGCCCGTTTTGGGCCAAATAATGGTCCTATCGTTCTGAAATCGATATTTTTGGAACACTCACAATAAGCTGGTTCGTATACACCCAACTTTGGAACAAAATGAGGCAGTCGAAATTTTCGAAAATTTTCCATACTTTTAACGCAATTTTTTCTTCGCGATTTGAAAAATTGCGCTGGCCCGTTTGACAAATAATGCGGCTATCGTTCTGAAATCGATATTTTTGGAACACTCGCACTGAGCTGGTTCGTATAAACCCAACATGGGAACAAAATGAGGTAATCGAAATTTTTTTAAATTTTCCATACATTCACATGCAATTTTTTTCGATTTTCGAAATTAAAAGGCCCGTTTTGGGCCAAATACCCTAATGTTCGAAATCGATATTTTGAACACCTGCACTGAGCTTCGGTCTTCGTATAAACCCAACTTTGGGACAAAATGAGGGAATCGAAATTGAAAAATTTTCCATATATTCTGCAATTTTTCGATTTCGTACCAAAGGCCCGTTTTGGGCCAAATAATGCTCCAATCGTTCTAAAGTCGATATTTTTGGAATACCTCGCACTGAGCTGGTTCGTATAAACCCAACTTCGGGAACAAAATGGCAGCAATCGAAATTTTCGAAAATTACTTTATCTGCAAATTTTTCGATTTTCGAAAATTAAAAGGCCCGTTTTGGGCCAAATAATGCCTATCGTTCTGAAATCGATATTTTCGAAACATTCGCACTGAACTAGTTCGTATATACCCAACATGGGAACAAAATGAGGCAGTCGAAATTTTCGAAAATTTTTCATACTTTCACATGCAATTTTTTTCGATTTTTGAAAAAAATTTAAAGGCCCGTTTTGGGCCAAATAATGGCACTATCCTTCTGAAATCGATATTTTTTAACACTCACAATAAGCAGGTTCGTATAAACCCAACATTGGAACAAAATTAGGCATTCGAAATTTTCGAAAATTTTCCATACTTTCACATGCAATTTTTTTCGATTTTGGAAAAAAATTAAAAGGCCCGTTTTGGGCCAAATAATGCTCCTATCGTTCTGAAATCGATATTTTTGAAACACTCGCACTGAGCTGGTTCGGATAAACCCAACATTGGAACAAATGAGGCAATCGAAATTTTCGAAAATTTTCATACATCGCAATTTTTTCGATTTTCAGCAAAATTGCGCGTCTGTTTTGGGGCCAATAATGTTCTATCGTTCTGAAATCGATATTTTGAACACTCGCACCGAGCTGGTTCGTATAAACCCAACATTGGAACAAAATGGGGCAATCGAAATTTTCAAAAATTTTCCATACATTCACCTTCAATTTTTTGCGATTTCCGAAAAAAATTAAATGTCCCGTTTTGGGCCAAATAATGCTCCTATCGTCCTAGAAACCATATTTTTGGAACAATCGCAGTGAGCTGGTTCGTATAAGTCCAACATTTTAACAAAATGAGGGCATCGAAATTTTCGAAAATTTTCCATACCTTTACCTGCAATTTTTTTCGATTTTCGAAAAAAATTAAAGGGCCCGTTTTGGGCCAAATAATGCTCCTATCGTTCTGAAATCGATATTTTTGGAACACTCGCACTGAGCTGGTTCGTATATACCCAACATCGGAACAAAATGAGGCATTCGAAATTTTCGAAAATTTTCCATACTTTTACCTTCAATTTTTTGCGATTTCCGAAAATTAAAAGGGCCCGTTTTGGGCCAAATAATACTCCTATTGAGACAGGTGCATCTACAATCATTCAACAAGTATATTCAATGATGAACATGGATGCAGGAGTGGTGTCACATTGTACATTCAGATGAATCTTGGTTCTGTGTACAGTATCATGATGGCTGTATCCATGTGGGGAGGAACCAAAAAGAACGAACGCATATTGCCAACTCATACTTGTCATCATCATACAGACTCAGCACCTGGAATGATGGTATGAGGTGCCACTGTGTATACATCACGATCACCTCTTATTCATATAAAATAATATGTATGTACAATATAAGGCCCGTGGCTGTGCTTTATCTTTGAAGTCGTCATCATGCTACCTTTTAAACAGGGCTGTCCTGAAGAAAATTATTGAGAGTATGCAGTGCCGTCTTAAAAAGTATTGAAATTGCAGGATTACTGGACTTGGTGACATCACCGTGCCGTCTTACATAGTATTTGACTGATCGTCTATCGTCTATTCAAGCCCAAGGTGGCAGTTGCCACTTTCATCAGTTTATTCCTCTTCTGGTCGTACACATAATATTATTTTGAGGCTTGGGGGTTCAGGGTTTTTTTTCTCATTTCCTCATTTGTTTCTATTCAAGTTTGTAAATGATTAGAGGGGAAAAAGCTGAAATTTGTTGAAAGTCGCCTAACAACCAGCAAATATAAAAATTTTCTTGAGACCTCGACAGTATGTGGTGCATATTCGGCATTTTTCAAAATTTCTTGAGAATATGCGACACACACACACAACTCGTACCCTTTGGGGACAGCACAATGCACAACTGTATGTTACCCATGCTGTCCTCACCTTTGATACAGAGGATGTCCAACTGTTGCCCTAGCAAGCACTTTCTTCAGAGCTATCACCAAGTGAGAACATTTAGTCAATGGTTACCAAAAGACTGGCACGTCATCACTAATCAGCTAATATGATAAATGAACTCTGGAATAGAATTGAAGCCGCATAAACTGCTGTACCTGCCATCCAAACTCTGTTCGACTCGATGCTCAACCAGATTACAGCTGTTATTGCTGCCAGAAGCAGCTTCTATGGATACTGATGTCTGCACTGTATGTACTTCAAAATGATTTATAACTTCAGCCTTGTCTTCCTCCCATTATACTGTATGTGCTGAATAAATATGATTCAGTTACTTGCTTTCCTTCATGATGTGTGTCATTCCGTGTCAAGTGATCCAATGGAAAAACTTTACCCCTTGGATTTTTTTTCAAACTTGGCTCATTAGATGTACACCCAGAGATAGTGAAAAATCTAAATTTTCAGATTTTGAACTGCAGTATTTTTTAAGTTATAGGCTTCTAAAATCCGGAACAAAGCGTGAATTTCTGCTTACATGCAGTTACAAAAACTATTGTTACTCAAGCTGGAATTGAGACACATCCATGAAATAAAAACTGTTTTATAGATTATTTTGTAAGCTTTCATATGATATCCAACATGACTAGTTTTGGGCAGTTTGGGATTTCAAGGTAATGACATGAATTCTTTGATCTTGAATTTCTCAAAAAGCGTTATTTTTAAAATTTTTAAAAAAATCACACATAAATTTGCACATATTAGCATCATTTATTGAAAGTTTCATTTTGGGACAGGAATGGGATCATATTTTGGTCATTTTTTTTTTTAAAATTATGGCAAGGAAAACCATCTGCATAAATGGAAATTTTTAATTTTAATTCATAACTATTAATTACTTTGGCAAAAACAAATATTTTTAAAAGTAAGAAATAGTGCTATCATATTACCATGCCAAAATAGATAAAAAAATTTACTCGGGAGAAGGGGAGTCCAGGGGATGAATGAGGCCAAGGCAGGTGTGTCTTAAGAAAATTAAATATTCAAATAAACAATTACTTGTGAATTTATGAAAATTGTACCTTTTTTACATGTTGGTGCAGCCTCAGTCCCCTTTTTTCTATGTTATTAACTTCAACGATCTCCTACAAGGTAACTCTTAAGAGCTGTGGTGGCCAAGTCCATTTCTTCTTTACAAAGGTAATAAGTGTGGCCAGTGGGACATTTGGGTTCCACCGGAGTCAGAATTTTGAAATTTTTCACTGACACTTAGGTTTCTTTAAACTTTTCTTTTAGATGATTAAGCATTTTGCAATCTGAATTTATTTTCCCCAATACCATGTACATTCTCACTTAACTCTTGTCAATACTTTATCTGTTAAACATTTTTTTATTTTGCTGAATTTTTTTTATCACAGTATGATGGTGTATGTAATCTTTTCTTAACTATGTAAGTAAATCTTCAAGGGTGCTCTAAGAGACTTATTAAAGTAATCTGAACTAACATCTATGTCTTCAAAGTTTTTATCTGCCTGACTAGGGCCTGGCATGCTAATTGCTACTGAGATGTCTTCTGTTTTCATTTTTTTCTTACAACTGTATTTCATATCCTTTTCAAAGATGTCCCATAAATCACACATCCATTTTGCAACAGGCCTTAGTTTTACTATTTTTGTACCCTTCTTTGTTAAAAGGGTTACAACAAAAAAGTGGTAATTCTAGACCTACTTACATTTTCAGCCATGGTGAAAAGTCACAATTACACACATGGGGAATAATGATGTAACAAATTTAATGCAAACTTGGCAGTGTACATTCACTCTGTGAGAGTTAAGGCAAAACTGAATGCTGGCTGTTGAACTGTCACTTTACATGCAACAATTTATAAGTCTTCAACATAAAATATTCAGAACTGCACCTGGGTAATAACTCGGCGTCTCTTGCTTACAAATCATTGCCATCTGTTTATAGTCTTAAAGGAGAATTTCTATGGTTTCTTGAACACTGTTCTTCCACCTCTTTTTACTGGGTGAACTAATTTAATCTATTCTAGCATGTTTGTATACAGTGACATAGGCAGAAAGTTCATAAGGGGGTTATAGACTTAATGGGAGGGGTTACAGAGCTACAACTCATATATTCCTATGTTAAATATACAACATTTTCTTAGAGAGGATTTATTGCTTATGCCTCTACTTGTACAGCTCCAAAATATTAAGTAATCAAAAGAAGGCATTTGCCTTGCAAATGCATGATATCTGTAAAAATAAACAATAGGGAGGAACCACAAAATTAATAAGCATTCACAATAAGCAGGCATATTATATATTGTTCACATGTGTCTAAAGAATTGATAGAGATTTTATGAAAAATTATTGAAATTTTTCAAAGAATTAAAATATTCCCAGCGCCGATTCAAAATATTAGAATATCTGTAAAATGATGTGATTAGTCAGCATTGATGATGAAATTTGCATAAATGGCATCGCTGTAGAGCTAGTATGCACATAAAGGCTTGTTTGAAAGTCAGCTTTAGTTAGTTAGGAGTTAAAAATGGGACCCAGGAAAGATATACCGGACGCCACTAAGACCGATTGTGACTCTGCGCAATGGACTTACTCAAAAGATCATTACCGAAAAAATTAAATGTTCTCAAGAAACTGTGAATAAAATTTTAAAAAATTATTCTAGAAATCAAAATTTTAAAAATAATCATGCAAATGATGGTCGTAAGCAAATAACCACACTAAGACAAGACAGAATGCTGAAACGAATCATGACTAAAAACCACTTCGGGAGCCCAAGATTCATAGTAGAAAGTGGTGAAAACAAGGAGTGGATGCCTCAACATCTAGCACAATGCGACGACTCTATAAACTTGATTTTCAATAATGTGTACCCAAGACACAACCACTACTTACTTGCAAGCAAAACAGGGCCAGAGTGCAGTGGTGCAAAGACAGATTAAAAAGGATATTTAAGATTGGAATAACGAACTTTATAATGATGAATCGATGTTGCATTTCCCACTGTCATCAGGGTATACGTGTTTGGCGTTGCAAGCAAAAAGCTTTTACTACAGATTGCTTGAAATGCTTAGTAACGTTTAGTACCTCTGTCATGATTTCGGGGTGTATGAGTACTAAGGGCTTAGGAATGCTGTGTATTTTGACAGGAAGGGTAAATTAGGAAGTATGCAAGGAGGTATTTAAGCATTTTATGATTCCATCATCGGAAGATCTATTTGAGGATGACTATCTTCCAACAAAACTCTACACCTTGCCATACATCAAAGGCCATCACTGCTTGGCTTAATAAAAATAGAACCAAAGTACTTCCTTTGGATGACCAATTGGCCCGATTTAAATCCCATCAAGGTTATGCAAGGTTTAATAAAGAAAATGCTTTTTCATTTATATTAACTTTAAAAAGGGATGAAGACACTAGAAATTTAATTGAAACTTACAGAATTTAAGTAATTTGCAATTTATAATTATTACCATTACTGAATATACCAAAATCCAAATTAAACATATTATCTAGTATGGTATTGTGGATGGAAAGGGCAACTGGGACAAGGCACGTGGGACACACAGCACCTGGGGATTGTTATATATATATATATATATAAATAGGGCAACTGGGGCACAAGCATGGGGCAAATGGAGCCATGCCCCGATTGCTATTGACATGAACCCCAAAGCCATTTATAACTCAGTTATAATAAATAAATTTACAAATTCAAAAGCTGTATACTTTATACTAAAAATTTGCACTAATTGCATATTTATTTCAACATTTCCATTTGGCCCCTTTTGAGTTCATTATAATAAAGTCTATATAAGGGTTGCCCAAATGAAAAGTGGATAAGTTGAAAAAAGTAATACCTTTATTGAAAATTTACAAGAAATTGCTATTAGTGTTGTAACATTGGTCTCATCGTTTCGTCATCAGGTCAATGTCATTGCTGTAGAATGATCGAGGTTATTTTTTGAGGAAGTCCTGTACTACTTCCTTCACTTCGCCGTCCGAATGAAAACATTTCCCTCGTAAAGATTTTGTAAGTGGTCCAAAAATGTGATAGTCACCTGGGGACAAATCTGGACTGCATGCTGCGTGTTCCAACACTTCCTAACAGAATTTGTGTATGGTCGTCTGGGTTTCATGGGAAACGTGTGGGCAGGCATTATCATGAAGAAGGATCACTTGCTATGAGAGGATTGGCCGTTTGCTTTTGATTACTTTGTGTACTTGCAAGAGAGTACTGTGATGAATTGATAGTGCACTGTTGTGGCAGGAAATCAATCAAAAGTGGTACATGGTAGTTACAGAAAAATGTTAACGTCACTTTTCATGAAATCGACATCACTTTTGATTTTCTTGGTGGAGGAGATGATGGGTGTTTCACTGCATATTCTTTCTCTTCGATTCTGGTGTGTAATGGTAACACCACAACTCATCACATGCAACGATGTGTTTCAGAAATTCGGGATCTTCGTTGTAACAGATCAAATGCTGCAGATTGAGGCCCATCCGTTGCTTCTTGTGATCAGGGGTAAGGTGTTTTGGTATCCACTGTGCACTCACTTTACTGTACTGCAGATATTGGTGTATGATTGATTGCACCGTTCCTTTACTCAGAGTGCTGCAGAGATGTCACGAGTCGTAACTCCATGATTACCATTTCATCAATAGCAACAATGGATTCATTGGAGATCACGGCGTTTGCTTGCCCTGGTCTTATCAAATCCGATATTGATGTCCACCCTTCACGAAAATTTTTACACCAGTTGTTCAGAGCCGTTCGTCCTAGACAGTGCTTGCCATAAACAGCCACCATTCAACGATAAATGTCTGCATTACGCTCACCTTCTGACACTAAAAACCGTACTACCCACGTTATTCTGTTCTGGACGCATCCACCTTTAGCATGACTTTACATTCACTTTAAATGCTCTCATGCGAACTGGTTAATCAGTTATACACAGTCTGCAATGCACTCCTCCTACCTTCCTTTATAACCCTGAACGGTGATACTGCTATTGCTGCTGTACTGCTGACGCTATCACATGTGTCCACTTTTCATTTGGGCAACCTTAATAATATATAATCGCAAAGCTGATGCTTCATTTAAAACATTTATGACTATATATAAAAGGCAAAGGAGATTGGTATGATGATCAAAATTACTTACAGATTAAATAATTTAGCTAAAAACACTTTTTGTTTTTCAAGTTTTAGTTACATATTTGGCAAACATTTTCTCCTGAAAAATATATAGGCTTAATAATTTTATATAAATTATATTAGTTTTGGTGCAAAATGGTAACTTTTGGAAGAAGTTTAGTCAAAAGTATAAGTTTTTCAAAATTTTCAGTAGGTAATGTGGTATGAAAAGCACAGTTCAGGAAAATTATTTTAATAAGTTATTTATTATAACAATGAATTTCAAATTTCTCTGACTTTTCCAGTCAGAAAAAAATTCCCTGACTGTTCCATGTTTTCAAGGTGAGCAGACACCCTGTTAAAATTACCAAAACCCTCAAAATATGCCTTTATTCTGGAAATTCATAATTTTTATGCATTTATATGCACAAATGCTAAAAAAAGGACTAAAATATAAAATTGTATATGCACATATGCAATTGCATATAATCCAGGCTTTACATATAAGTAAGCTTCAACTGTACCACCTACTACTACATAAAACTGTTCACTTATTTTTCCGTATATGTAACTAGAAGCTTAAATAAATTGAATGATATAAATATTATAATTTCACTATAATGTAGATAATTTTAAACGATCAAGTTATTATTTCAGAAAACATTTCAATAATATCGCTTTATGAATTTATTTAGAAAGCTGGTTTATTTGCAATCTCAGTCTCAAATCTCAAGAAGCTATGATACCGCACTCCAAGACAAGGCTGGGAATGGAAATGAAAGATCCAAACCATGATGTTAATAGACCTATACACAGAATTCCCAAAATAATCTTCTCTCATAAAATTTTATCTTATGATTAATGATATCCGTATGGAGCATGTCCAAACTCCTTACTTCCCTACGAAATAGTCTCTTGATGCTGACATAGAAAAGCTTCTGTTTAGAATTGAACACATAGTGTACTTATACATATGTACATTTTTGTATGTCAAAAATCGTATCACTAAGATCAACCAGAGCAGTGGTTCCTTTTAACCCAGGGATCCATAGATCTCATCGGGGGTCTGCGAGACCCTCGCAGTGTTCCACAAAGGTTTGGAAAAATACTTAGACAAGAGCATTTACTCTTTAATGCTAAGAATAAATTATGAGGGAACGAAAAATTCCTTCCCCAAATGGTGAAAATCAGTGATGAAACGCTAGAAATAAGTTATGTATGATGTAAATTCCGGGCTTTGAATCGTGAGTTAGTTCTTGGGGTCTGCGAGTGATGTCTCAAGGGGGTCCACAGTCTAGGAAAGTTAAAGAACCGCTGACTAGAGAATGGGACCAACGGCTTCTCATAACCATCGAAATACAACACGTTTACACAACCAAACTTAATAGTCGTTGAATGCTGCCGGGTGAGATAATATGCATAACCACCATAGTGCAATTAATAAAATTTTAAAATTAGACAAGAATAAGTACATCGTGTTATATGTCCATATAATTGTTTTTTCATATTTTATTATCTGACTTTACAATAAAAATATGAAGATATAGTCTAAGTGTAATAATATGATACTTGAAATAGCAGAATTTTATTTTGATATACAAATATTTTTACCAATTCCCACCAATAGAAAACACAAGAGATGCCATTACCACAACAAAAAACGCCATATAACCAGAGCCGTAGCCAAGATGGGGCTAAAGGGGGTGAGCCCTCTATTATCCTCCCCCAGTCTATTTATATTTAGTATTATTAAATATATTAATAAAATACATCAAAACATATACAAGTTTTAAGTGTGCCTCTGTTGCTTTCTGAGACCCCCCCTCCCCCCATAACTTTCAGAGCCTCCCCCATGTAACATGTGTCCAGCTATGGGCTTGCATCCAGCACTACATTTATCATTTATGTGAGTAGACTGAGTTATGGAATAACTTTTAACGTTCTGGAAAGTAACAATAAGTTTACTCATAATGTTGGAAAATATCAGATTTCTTCTGTAAGGGTGGGGGTTGAACTAAGAGTTTTATACAGAATAGTCTACTTCTCATTTTGCACAGGTTAATTTGTTCTATTGCATTCCCCCCTCCTTGAACCTACTTTTGGATCTTGACAACGCCACTGTGGTATTTGAAATAACATTATTTAATCCAAAACGGCACATAACGGTTTCTATTATAATGTTCTGGCCTTTAAATTCGCTAAGATTCATAAACCCAATGCTCACTGTGTATGGACAGCTTGCATTCTAAATATAGGTCATTTGTTTCAAACCACAATGCTAAGGTTTACATAAACAACTGAAATTTAGATAATTAACAAAATATAGCCCATAGGAAATTAAACATATGACATAAATCGCGTTTGTACACATTTGTACAAATGGACGTATTAGTGGCGTTGGTGGCTCTTTTAACATGCCGGGATTTCCTTCTAGTCACCAAAGCTATGGAAATAGCTAGAAGTCTAACGTGCATACGCCAATAAAAACTTTTCAATATAAATATAACACTTACCACAGCATCTATCTGGGCTGTCTGTGCAGGATTACCGCTGCCGGCATCAACCACGCCCTCCTTATTCGTCATTAGATAGTTAACAAGATAACCAAAAAGC
>QLNU02015043.1:27172-37199 GCA_006491805.2 Dysdera silvatica
TAACCTGTTTTAACCAGCAGAAAATGGGAGAAACTGGCAAAAACTAATAAAAATACTTAAAACAGTATTGTATCATTTAGTAAAGATTACAAATATATATATATTATGACAATAGTTTAGCATATTGTAAAGCTTTATATTTTAATAAAGTACTCATATAAATCAAACACTATGTAGATTAAATCAAACAATATTAATCAATGTTTATTGGCGTAGTGATACCAACGCCGATGGTATGGCGTGATTAGATGGTGAAACGTTCGAAAGAAAATATTTTTGCGTTAGATTGGGACCTGAACCCAAGTGGAAGGTTGTGGGTTCAGGTCCCATCGAACGCAGAAATATTTATTTTCTTTCGAACGTTTCACCATCTAATCACGCCATGACATCTGCGCTGATATCACTACGCCAATAAACGTTGATTTATATTGTTGTTTAAATTAAAGTACTATTTTAAAATAATTAAAAAATACTCAGAGTAAATCAAGGATTCGTTAAAAAACATCTTTTGAAGGCCATATTATTTAACTTATTGGGTACCGTAATTGGTGCAGAATGACCCTTGCTCTCCTTGCACCACAAAAAATAGCCAACTTATTAGGCCTATTTCATCTTATTTATCTCCTCTGCATCATTAGACCTTTGGCTATAAGATGAAAAGCAACAACACTAACAGCCTGGTTGTAAGAAAAAGCCTTAGTGGTTTATGACCAATTGGATAAGCTGTATTACAGCCGATGAACCACAATTTTTTTTTTTATTTTAATCTGTTGAAAAGCATGTGGTTTAGAAATATTTCAAAAGTCGTTAGACTAGGTACTTGGCTAAAGGAATACATAAACACTGTAAAGCCACAAATACCCAGCAATATAAGGTGGAAAAGTTAGGTAGATTGCTTGGAATTGTTCATAAAGAATCATCCATGTTACTTGCCGATTATGAAAATATGGGTCATAAATAATCAGATGATAAAGATGTAAAAAGACTTGTTGCAGCTTTTAAAATCTATTGCTATTGCCCTGTATAAGATCCGAAAAGATGACTTTTCTATTGCAGATGCTTGTTAAATTTGGTTGATCCCAATGAATGATGAAAATCTCATAAAAATGAATCAAAAAAGGGTAAGAAGTAGATATAATCAGGTAATAATTCAACATCATATGCCAGTTTATATACTTCATCAAATGTACATGTGATCTAAATTGTCACATGAGCAGGATGAAAATAGTGGAAATTCCTTAATGTCATTAACCTAAATTTTACACCTTACATTCTAGCCGTTTGAACAAAGTCATCTTTTCCTGAAACATACTACTTTAATAAAATCTTCGAAAATATCTCTGCTTCCATGTGGTGGTTTAGTTTAAAGAAAATGACAAATGAGGATTTCTAACTCTTGTCTATGTAGTGATATTACCTGCTGTACTGGTAGGCTTGGAAGAATATTTCTCTTAAGCTTTTCATCTATTCATAATAAATTAAAAAAAAATATTTGAATTCAGAAAGAGCAGCAAAACTCATCTTTTAGTATAGGCTGCTTCGTTGAAAAGATTAGCCTGAACTTTAATGCTAGTGAATTTGCTATGATGCAACCTTTAGATAAATACTATAATCATTTTAATTAAACCTATTTTATTTTTGAATGCAATCAATTCATAGTATTTTGGTAAGCTTTTAATACACAATTATTTTCTGGGTTTCTGCCGGTTATTGCCACTTTTGTGGCAGAAACTAGTTTCTGCCATGCCGGTTTTAACCAGTCGTTTTAACCGCCTTGGAAGAAACTCGCCAACCCTGCATTAAAGCCTGACAATTTTTTCCTTTTACATTAATAATATTGCTTATTTTATATTTTGAAACTTGAAAACCATGCTTCTCGCATCATTTTTTAATTATTGAATAAGAATATTTCTCTTCAGAAAGGACAAATATGTAGCCTTCAAGCCACAGCTTCCTTTCGTATGCCATTTCACAGTGCAAACTTTTTAATGGCAGATGATTTTTCGCTTTTCAAGTAATAACGTGGTTTCCAAATTTTCTTCCAGGTCGCTGTTTTTGTTTTTTTTAACTCAAATTCAGTCATTGTAAATACTCTCTATGTTTGTGTGTATTGTAATTTTTTTTCAATATTGGGCATTCTGATTTCCTCCCCTTCCCCATATTTGCTAAGGATTTAGTTCCCAATAAGCTTGCTTGTATGGAAACGTAGTGTGGTTTAGAAGTGACTTTTAAGTTTTTAGTTCCAGATCTGTTGAACAATTGTGAGATGTTCACACATCTGATGATGAGATGAAACACATCTCCTTGCCAATGATGATCACCAAAGTTTCAACAACTAGTTTGCTGAATTACAAAAAGTTTTACAATGGGTTCACGGGGTTTGTTTTCATCATATAGGAAAAACTCCAGCTATGAAGTTTTTTGTTAATTTGGTTAATTCAGTAGTGATGTCAATTGCGGGCTTTCAGTCCACTGGGTCAAACTTAATTGCATGAAAATTCTCCATGGTTTGTAGAGGTCAAATTGAGCTCCCTCTACAGAATATAATCATTTAGAATTGTAGACTTATACAACAATGAAATTATATTTTATGTGTAATATCCTTTTTCTTTTGTTTACTTGGCCTAGGTGAAGTTGCATTTTGCCAATGTAAATGAAACTTCATTACGCCATTCTCCGAACTCTGAGCGGAAGGGACTCCTTTGTAGTCAAAGTACCAGTGATGCTGGAAGTAGCGTAGGCGAAACAAGCAGTGATAACGAAATGTTAGATTCAGACAGTGAAACAGATGACGAAGATTGGGAAACTTGTGAGGCGACCCACGTTTGATACACGTCACACTTTTTTAACTTATTTTTTCTCCGTTCTGATTATTAGATGATTCTATGTACTTTGGTAATTGTACATTTTTAGTAAGTCTTTCTCTTGTTTTGCAAACGCCACTTACTGGTCTATCATTAAGTTCTGTGCTACACTGTGGGACTTTTTTTAATTCTGCATCTTCCATCATTCATTAGACACTAGAACATCATATCTCCATTAGTTAAGCATGTCCAATCTTACATTGTTCGCACAAAACTTAATTGGACTTAACAGTGGCGAGTGTTATTCTTTGTGCCAATCACCAGAAACTAACTCAAGTATGTCTGATTTGTGATGTGTTGATGTGCAGTTGGCGGTAGCAGTACATAACATCTTTGTTCGCATCCTTTTCAAAGCCCTGCTATTGCATGGTTCCCCTTTGCTGTTGAGGTTTGCCATTTCCATGCAACAACAGTTAAAGGGAGGAAACAGCATGTAAATAATGAAATGGCAGTGTATTCTGACATGTAAATGACAGTATTTCATCCCAAAATTTGACTTACTTTACAGAGGACCTGATGGGTGAGCATATTGTATTTTTTGCATGTTTGTCCTTTTATGTTCGGAATACAGGAGATTGAAACTCTTCAAATTAATGTTTCGCCAACTTCTTTTGTGTGAATTATTGTATTGCAGTGATTTTATTAATTTAAAATTAAAAACGTGTATCATTTAATTCTAAACAGGAATAAACAATTTCTCTGTAGAGATGCAGATAAAGGAGTACAGAGAACAAATTTACCGAAATCAGTGCAATATTAAATTTTTCTGTGAAGGAAGATAAGTATAAATGAGAATAAAATGTGCAAAAGGATTAGCAACAGAACCGATGAAATTTTTTGTAAAATGTGCAGAACTTCGTTAAACATCTGAATGTGGACTGATAAACAAATTTCTACAAGTTGGGATTGGAATTTTCCTGTAAATGAATATAGGAGACATTTGTTTGGAAAAGACAACACAGAAAACGTATGAGAGAATTAATGCATGAGGAATTTGCCTTTTATAGGGTTTGTGAGAGTTGACATTTTTAAATCAGGTGATCAATAAGTTTTACTGTGATTTTGTGCATGGTAATCAAATTAAATTTTATGTCTTAACCATGTTTTGCAATTGAAGCAAAATGTCTCAAAATTACGTTTTATGAAATCGATACTTATTCCCGGTCACTGACACTTTTGTCAAGCAACGATTTCGAGACTTTTTGAATTGACTACTGTGATTAGAATATATGGTAATTACATTTCAAATTTCTTGATTTTGTATCTAGTCAAAAACTTTTATTAGAGGAGCAAATATTGACAAAATTTATGTAAAAGCACTCATTTGTTTTCTCTGCTACTGCCATCGCGTGTATGAGAATATGAGAGATTGCATGAAATTTTACCATGTTTCAGTACCTGCTACATCGTGCTCATGTCCCATGTTTCGCACAAATGAAAACTATAATATTACAAAGATCTGTGTGTTCGCTAGTATAAATACGTTTTACGGATAAATATGCTGTATTTTGAATTAGTGTCAAACTGCGCGGTGATAAGAAAATGATTCACATCTCATCCCGTACAAATTCTCATTTTCCATCAATATTGTAAATACGGATATTGTTAAGTTTATTATTATTGAGAATATTTTTTACATTGTGGCATTACCTCCCAAATCAGGTATTCAAGTCATTTATGATTCTTTTTTTAACCATCATACTGGGTTTAGCGTGAAAAAATCTTTTAATTTGCTTCATGCAATTAGCGATGCTGCTTTCATATTAAATGTTGCTAATGGTTTTTAGAGCTTGTAGAGATACCTTATGTTTGTGCCTTGGTAAAAATTCCTGCCTAGTTCGGCACTTCTGTGATTTCTCATTAGAGTTTTGTCTGCAATGTTCTGTTCTTACGCTCTAAATTGTGATCTATTCTAATCATTGTGTTGTAGATGGCTTTTATGAATGTCAAGTGCTTGCTGCTTTTTTATCGTGATATTGCTACCAAAATTATAATTTGGGAAGTTATTGATTACAAATGTCAATAATATTAATTCAGTATTATAATTACATACAACTAAATTATGATGTGGGTGGGGAGAAGTGTATATATTATTCCAAAATACCTATTTTTGGAGGTAACGCTATGTTTTTATTTTGTGATTTTTGCTTTACTGTTATTGTTTTCAGTCATTAGCTTGTCACCATACAGAATGTTATTTCTGCCTCTCGATAAGAAATGAAGTGATTGGGTAATTTGGAATGATTTTTGTATAAGTTATTTGAATATTTTTGTGTAGTTTGCAAACCATCAGTCATATAAAGTGTTTGTGTAGGACTCATGCTCTTAAGTTGTCACTAGTACTGATAAGTATAGTAATAAAATTGTGATTTCACTTGCTGGTATTTTGATTTAATGTATGGTGATTTTCAGTGTCTTTTAGCATTACATATATACACTACAGGAATATGCAATCGGGCTTGCCTAATAAAAAAGTGAGGATTTTTTATATGATCAAAGCAACTGTACAGTAGCAGTAGTAACAATTGAGTGAAAGCCATTTTTTTTTTTTTAATTCAATTTGTTTATCCACAATATTTTATGTAGTTCAAAAATTAGACTTCGTTGTGGTGATGGATGGAACAAATATGCATCCATTGAGCATCCAATCATGTTTCCTAATGTGTTATCAAAGGATTTGATTGCAAAGTCAAATCTTGAGCTTGTGTTTTAAAGACTTCTGTACAATAAAGAGTAATGTTAAAAAGATTTTCTAGCGAAAATCTTTTTAACATTAGAAACAAGCTCATCCACATCTGGATAATTTGCATGGATTTCTCAGCAACCCTATGTAAGGCATAATCAAGGCAAGTGATATGCACTAGCTTTGGGTAAAAACATGTTTTTCTGGCTTTTACTATGTTTGGTGTAGCGTCAGTTAAAAAGGGTAAAACGTTATGTTCTACTCAGTTTGGTCATAGAAGATTTCTTAAATAGCGGACAGATGGTTGAATGATTGTTTTCAGGTACCTCCGAATTCAATAAAAATACTTTAATATGAGGGCTGTTCAAAAAGTAAGTACCCTAATTTTTATATCACATTATACGCGATACTGGAAGTTTATGTGGGCTAGGAATTTTAGTTCGGGTTTAGTGGCAGCACTTGGATCTGGTTTGGTGACCGACAAGCCTTATTTTATAGCTGACTGCCTTGAAGACTCCACTTCGCGTATCTCACAGCTAGCGGCAAAACAGTGTAGTTCATTTTTTGATTGCAGAATAGCAATCTGCCATTGACATTTGTCAGCTATGCAGCGTTTATGGTGAAGATGTCATGTCTATGCAAACGGTTCATCGTTGGCAATTGAAGGAAGAGAAAATGTTTATGGTGATGAGCCTATCACACGACCAAGCCGGCACCATTCCTGCTATACACAAGGTTGTTCAAGGAATGACAAACGCACTGTGCTACTGTGAAGTGCTGACCAAACTTCATTGTATTATTCAGAACAAACAATGGGGGCTTTTGTCAAAAGTTTTGATTCTTCCTGACAACACCGGGCCTCATGCTGCTCAAGCAACGAGGGAGCTTCTGCAGAAATGGAAGATTTTCAAGCACCCTCCTTACTCTTCTGACTTTGCTCCAAGTGACTTTCATCTGTTTCCTGAACTTAAAAATCATCTCTGGGGGTTGCTGCTTCGCCAATACCAACAAAGTGCAAGAGGAGGTACAAACTGCTTTCAGAATTTGGTGGCAGATTGGTATTAAGGCGGAATTAATTGCCTAGGTACAAGAAATGCTTGGAAATGGATTGAAATTATTTGTAAAACGGAAAAATAGTATACGAAGGTAAATATGTTTGGTAATTTTGTACTTGTTTTATTTTTCCTTGATAAGGGAAACTTAACTTTTTGAATACCCCTCGTGTGAGGTAACAGTTGGGAAGAGTGATCGCAGGGTGGAAATAAAAGTTAGCATAAGGTTAAAATAGAAGTTGGGAATGACGCTAAAGGTGAAGTTAAAAAGGCTGCGATTAATATGCATAGTTCACTAAAAATGAAAGCTGTTGAGGCTTTTTTCATCTAGAAATCCTAGTTTTGGTTATTGCAACTCGTTTATAATTCTTGGGGAAAATAATTTTTATGAAAAAATGAGTAACAAATGACCTAAAATAGGGAAAAATCGCTTAAAATGTCCAAAAAAGAGAAAAATGCAAATTTCATCAACATGCAGGCCCTAGTTACAATAAATGTTTATAGAATAATTAAAACAAATTATAGGATTTAAAAAAAAAGTTTTAATGCAGTTAATCTTTTGGTGATGGTGGGACAGGGCTTGTCCCAAAAAATTTTCACCCAAAGTTTACGGCTTGTGGGACATACATATACCATACACTGTTTTCCCCCTCAGTGACATCGATTTACAAAGACCCAATATTCTAAGATCTTCACAGCAGCGAGGGGGAAGGGGGTCTGATTCTGCATCGGCATAAAGAATAGAGAGCATTTCAGGGAATAAAGGGGTTTCGAAAGGCAGTTATCAGCACCCATTTTCCTAAAATTTGCAAATGACCCCACATCGTGACATTGACCTGAGAAAAATCGCAAGAGGGGAGAAACCATTCAGAGTACTTCAGCCATACGGAAGGCGAATTCATCCCTCGTACTTGCCGTTACCGAAAGGTTAGTAGCTATTTTGGTGGCCATCATTAAAACCATACATCTATGAACAGCGGTTAAATTTTTAATAAAGATGTGAATAAGAATAATTAGGAAGTTGATAAAATACATTTATTAAAAATTCATTATAATTTAAAAATATCAGTGAGGCTATGGGGATTCTAGAAGAGCGACCCCCCCCTCCCATGCAAAAAAGGGTTGAGAGCCACTGATTTAAATAATTTTTTAACTACGATTGTGTTTTACATCTTCTACTTGCAGTATGTCGTACACCCAAGTATTGCAGTTCTGTCAAGGCGGTTGTCACCATAGGCGTGGAGTTTTCAAAATTATTGGGGGGGCTCGGGCTCCCAACGGAAGTTTAACATGCATACATACATTGAATAAACATTTTATTATAATTACGTTTATATTATATTTGTTATATATATTTGAGGTTTTTAATATTGTATTATTATTGCTCTATTACATTATACAAAGTGTGTTTACATATATTTATAACGAATTTGATTTCAAATTTAAAAAAACTAACTGACCTGGAGAAAACTCTGGCAACACGCTATTACCTGAAAAGTGAAAAGTTGTTTGTGACTAAAAATTTAGTTTGCGCTGTGAAATGACGTACATAAGGAAGCTGTGGCTTGAAGGCTATATTTTAGCTCTTTCCGAAGAGAAATATTCATATTCAATAATTGAAAACCATGCTTCTCGCGTTATTGTTTAAGTTCAAAAATATTTCTTTTCAAAGTCAAGTTTCAAAATATTATTAATGTAAAAGGAACAAATTGTCAAGCTGTAATGTCAAGAGGAAAAACAAAAGAAATACCTTGAAAAGGTTCGTACTTCTAACATTTCTAAAGTGGAGTCTATGATTTTACAAAAAATTCCAAAACCTTGAACTATTGCAAAAGCTTTGCATACATCAGCATCAACTATACATAAAATAATTACTAAAAATTTGAATTTAATTAAAGTACAGTTCGTCTACTTCAGCATGTTGCTGAGTGGAAGACTGGCTGCAGATTGTTATATAAAAGTAATTTAGCAGCAAATAGATGGAAAAAAAAATCGTTACAATTTATGAAGCATAGATTTATTTAAATGATTGTAATAAAAAAAAATTTATTTATTATTAAAAAAAAGGCCATAGAGACTCAAAAGTTTAATTCAAATAGAGCTAAGAAACTTTCAGTAAAGGGTTTATCGCTGGCATCTCTTATAACGGAAAATTAAAAATAAGAGAAATTGGAAAAATGCAAAAACCAACTCTATATACTATCAAAATGTTTTAACTCCTATTTTTAAATAAGATATTCCAAAACTGTATATTACTGACTTTCGAAGTGTAAAACTTCATCAGGACGAAAGGAACAGCCACACCTTCAAAAGTACATTTCTAGAAAAAATGGAACAAGAAACAGGAATCAAGTCAATACAAGTTAGTCATATTCCTACCAAGGCTCCAGATGCAACACCGATGGATTACTGTACATTTGGAGTTTTAAAACAAGCTTTTTCAAAACACCGACTCACTACCTCGGATGAACTGTAGAGGAGGAAAGGAACAAAATTCTACTTGTAATTTTACAAAATGTCCTATCATGGAAATCTAAATGTAATATGATAGCTCAAAGACACTGCTATCAGAATACAGTAGAAGAAATCTGGTTCTTTGAAATGAAGCAAGTATACAGAAAGGGGAAAAACGTTCTAGATCAGGCATTTTGGAAAGAAACCTCGATAAAATCGTCTTTTGCTTTCTGCACAGGGTAGAAAGTATGATTGTCGACATGCGAGAGCGTTTCCCCCCCCTTAGTGAACGCAGTCTGGTTCCGTAAAATGAAGCGACACACACATATAAACGGAGAATGACTTGAATAGAAGGCATTTTAAGGAACAGGGCCAGGAAAGCCGTCTTCAGTTTACAACACTGGGTAGCAAGCTAGGTTTTCTAGCCATTTTGACTAGGTAGCAAGTACCATTTCCGACATGGGAACACTTTTTTTTTTCTGATTTTAATTTTCCGACAGATACGCGCAGTCTGGTTCTGTGAAATAAAGCGGCACATACAGTATATAAAAAGGGAAGGAAAGTTCATGATTAGGCATTTCAAAAAACACCGTTGATGAAACAGTTTTTGCGTTCAAAGCAGGCTTGAGATTGAGAGTACGTCTCCAGACATGGTAGCACATTTCTTCTTCTTTTCCCAATTTTAATTTTCCGCCTAGTAAACGCAATCTGGTACTGTAAAATGAAATGGAACACATACAGAAAGAAATAGGGGAGTCGCTCAAGCGCAAGCTTTCCAAAAATCAACGCCTATAAAATAAGCTTTTGATTGTAAACGCTGGTTTGTAGATACGATTCCCGACATGGGGAACACAGGTTGTCTTTTTCAAATTTATTCTTCCGGCAAATAAATGAAGTCCGTTTCTTTTAAATGAAGCGGCACATGTATAGAAAGGGAAAAAAGGTTTAGGAGACTGCCCATAAATGATGTCACG
>QLNU02015044.1:0-17340 GCA_006491805.2 Dysdera silvatica
GCTGAATGAAAATATTGTTGTAAATATTTAATTAATGTAAGTTTTTAATGTAAAGTAATGCATTTTTTAATAGCTTTTGTATTTGTAAATTCACGGTGAGTTATAAATGGCTTTGAGGTGTCATTAATGGATTTTATGGTCTTATGAAACTTATTTTGTTTACACAAATTTTAATGCGTTGTGTGTTATTTACTGTAATTAGTGACTGAAAATCGATTAAGATTTCGTCTGGAAACCTGGAAAAGTCAGGGAAGTTTGAAACAGAATTTGGGTAGACACCCTGATAGGAGTATGTTTGCTGATTCTGTATTGATGTGTTTAATTTGCTAATAATACTCATCGTCAAAAAAGGTAATGCACCCAGGTGGAAATGTCGGATTACTTCAAAACTCACCATGCACTTCTGCCTCAGGTAAATATGGAAATGATTGCAGTTGTGGTATGATTAAACACTACGTCTTGCTACCAGAGATCGTAACAGTACTATCTCTGTTTCCACGGTAAGAAGTTTCTCATTAGAGTTAGTCATCAATGTTGATCATTGGTTTAGAGATCCTTAACCACTAGAGATGCCTCTACTTTGCATTCAAAAATATTTTGGCTAGTTAACGAACCTTGGAAAGAACCATATCGCCTTTAGCAACGAATCTAGGTCCTCTTTGGTAGCCAACAATGGTTGTGTTCAATTAAGAAAAGCATGGTGAACGTTTCAATTATGCTTTTGGAGTGGAGTAGCACACTACTCAACTGTTTGAGAGATGGTCTCGGGAAACATCATATATGACAAGTCGGGCACTACTAGTAATGATGCGAGGGATACTAACGGTTAAAAAGATAATTACAGTAACATTTATTCTGAATTACCCTGTATCATACATAGGTGCCAATACTGCCATTTTACCCGGAAGGTTTTTGATTTTTTTTTAATCCATATTCTGATTTTCTGGTCGAAAAACAATTTCCTCCGTTGTTTGGAGAATTCGTCTAAAATCCCCAATGTTTTTTTTTTATATATATATTTTTCTTGGTGCTTATTCATTTAATTTTTTGTGCATCTGTGCATATTTAAATAACCATAAATGCGAATGGTAAACAAGTGAGAAAAATTCATCTGCCATTGACAGCACGTGTGATGAATGACTACAGATTTTTCACTTCTAGAAGTTGGCACCTATGCTGTATGGTTATGTCGTGAACGTATAACTAAATGTGGAACCCACTAACTTTAAATATCCACTTTGATTTTGCAAATATGTTACTTGTTTAAATTTTCCATAAGTTAGT
Organism: Dysdera silvatica; assembly: GCA_006491805.2. Lineage (NCBI taxonomy): Eukaryota > Metazoa > Arthropoda > Arachnida > Araneae > Dysderidae > Dysdera > Dysdera silvatica. The sequence goes on from QLNU02015044.1 coordinate 1,285, forward strand.
ATGATCGTTTTCTCATAACGAATTTAATATGGTGACCTACCTTTATTTGTTTTTTACGATAATTTCATAATTTTTTCTGTCTCATGAAAAGTTTATTATACATAATTAACATGAAATGACTTAATATATTACAGACTTCGGCGAACCATTTAATCCCAGCGAACAAACAGTAGAAGATGCTTTCATTCCTGATCAAAATGCTTTAGAGAATATCATGTCCATGGGCTTCACTAATGCACAGGCTACAAGAGCTCTTGAAGCTACGGTAAGATCCACGATTTGTTAAACTTCTGTGGTAACTGAATTCTTGTTTGGATAGGCATGGAGATTTCATAACACCAAATGCTGGGTTTTTCAAGTAAAAGCTGCTTTATGTGATCATTATTTGCTTCGGTATAATCCTCCATTTACTTCATACCCCCCAAAGCAGAACGTGCTAAAAAGTGCAGTGTACATCACAGAACAAACAGCTTCATGGCAGAACAATTGCCGTGTGAATCAATTTTTTTTCTTCTTAAAATAATAGTAAATAAATAATCAGTCCGAGAGACATGCACAAATATTTTCTGCACTTCTATTAAAAGATAATTTACATTTTGTAGAATTTAAAAATGTACATGCATCTCCTGCAGAATGTTTTTAGTCATCTGAAGTCTTGTTGCAGAACACTGCCAAGTATTCTGCTTTGGGGCTTCATGCTAGCACTGAAGCCGTGTGTCATATTATCGCACCCTTGCGATGGTAGTGTTATAACTCAAAAAATCCGACTGTTCAGAAAATGCAAAAAAACTGTTTCTGGCTGAACTGAGGAATGTTGTGTTCATGTAATGACATGTGCCAACTAGCAGAAACCCGAATAACTTATTGCCCAACGTTTTGCATGTCAGGGTGCAGCACTGTTTTCTACATCTGGTTGTAACGTTAAGTGGTATGATTTTCACTGGATTTTGAGTTGTAACACTTTCGTCGCAAGAGTGTGATATGTAGACAGTGAAGCCTTGCATCAGTTTTCTGCATCTTCTACACTTTCTTCTTGCGGCATGATTCCTAAATGCATGTCTAGTCGACCGACGTTTAGTCTTATGAAGAAAGAAAGGAGTTCCGTGGGATGAAGTTTGAGAACCACTGCTGTAGACAAAACAAGTTAAATTTCTCGAACTTTTAGTCTTGGAGCAACATGATCTTGTTAGTCTTTGCACTATATGGCACAAATGTATCATCATATTCTCAGATATGTAATTCTAGTCACATGTAATAGAGTGGTTGAGCCCATACATGCCATCAAAACTGTAAGTTTCAATTTAAAATAACTTAGATATGCATGTGGATGTTGTAGTTTCAATGTTGCTATGTAATTATGTGTTAAGCTGAATAGAATGGGCAAAGCTGTCACGTAAGTGATTGCAATCATGCCCATTTTAGCCATAATCCATCGCTGTTCATCCCAGACTGTATGTTAAATAACTCTACATCTGATTATAGATTGCTTATTGAGTGTACATCACAAATACCAGACTGTATATACTTGCTGCATATATGTACATTAGATTCCAGGCTACTTGTTGAATATCTGTACCTTAGTTCCCGGACTACTCGTTGAATAAATAACTGTACATTAGGATCCCAGACCTGTTACTGAATGACTGTGTATATACAGTAAAACCTGGTGAAGTGACCACCTGAATAGAGTAACCACGTTTTATAAGAGAGAACTAGTAGGTAATTAGTCATGCCTTTACCAGTCTGTCGTCTATAGTGACTATTGTAGTGTTGTCTCAAAGGTGCTCGCTTTAGACAGGTTCTACTGTATGTTTAATATATCAATATTGAAATATTTATTTGTGAGAAAATTGATAACTTGTCTTTGTTTTAAGGATAACAACATTGAGAGAGCCGTGGACTGGATATTCAGTCATGCTGACGAACTTAATGAAGCAAGTTCCAATGAAATGGATTGCTCGGAAAGTGTAGCCAAATTCCGAGATGGAGTTGAAAGTAAATATTTAGGACTATCTCTCTTTATACGTAAACCTGTCTTGGTAATATAATTTAAATCTTAATAAGAGAGATTAAACCAGCTCTGCAGTGATAACATTTTTGGCAAACATGTGAATAATTTGCTTTCCTAACTAAAAAGTTTCAAAATCTTTAAAAAAAGGCTTGGTGCGGAATGACTCTTGCACCATAAAAATGCAACTAACCATTTAAAAAAAAAAACTATAGATTGTGGCATAGTATAGTCTTTGCTGCCCCCTGTGCACAAATGAAAAACCATATGAAGCTCTGAGTACTGGCGCAGAATGACCCTTGTCGTCTTTGCACCATAAAAAGACAACCAAGCTCAGAGTAAGAAAGGACCATTGGCGAGAGCGATTTTGTTTTTGTAATGAAATGGGCAGTTTGTTTCGTCCTCACACATGAAAAGTTTGCATGTTTAGTTAGCGTAATTACTAGAGACTGGAAGTTTAGACACTAAAAAAAGTTGAAAATAGGATTAAAAAATGGTACTTAAAATAGTGTTTCATCTAAAAAAAAAATTAGGGCAGGGCAGATGGTCTGTCAAAGATTTTTTTTTTTTATTATTATTATTATTATTATTATATATATCGTGAACTTCATCAATTTGATAACAGTTATTTTGACACTAGCGTAAGGTTTAAAAACACGACGTTTCGGGAGTCAACTGCTCCCTTTGTCAAGTGAAGGCAGAATGAAGAGTTCGTGAAAGTCCTAAGCTTATATACCCGCATGTTGGGAATCCCCATCTGACGCCATTTTGTGGTATGAAGTTATAGTAGGGAGTTTTCTTTCATAAGATTCAGCCATATATATATATATATGACATGCACTAGTTACTGCTGCTATGTCTGTCTGAAGAGCATCTAGTAAAACAGCTATTAGATTTAGCTGTAGTACCAAGCCTTCGCACTGGTTGTACAAATTGTATTATGTATATTGTAATAGTTTATAAAACAAAATGCAACGTGTTTTTAATATAATCATTGAAGGTTTTCAACAGTTTTTGACATGGCATGCATTTAGAGTAGTTTTTGTATAAATATTTCAAATAGTGAAGTGAAAATCAATTTTCTTATGTAATTTCTTATTGGCTCTCATCGCTTATTTTATACACATTTAACTAATGCAAGGTGTTTTATTATAATCATTAAGTTTTGGGTTTTTGACGTGATGGTGTAAACCATGGACACAACAGGTTAAAACTGTCATTCATCAAAAAGTTGCTAACCCTTCAATTTCAGGCACTCGCCATTGTATATATGCAGAATAAATTTTAACTAAGTTCGTTAGACATGATTGAATTACTTTGTTTTTAAACTATTTTTTTCTTCCCTAGAATATGAATTGGTGGCATTCATCAGTCACATGGGTACCTCAACTGTAGCTGGACATTATGTCTGCCATATCAAGAAAGAAGGGCGCTGGATTATCTATAATGATAACAAAGTTGCGTTGTCAGAGCATCCACCCAAAGATCTTGCGTACATGTACATGTATCGGCGGAAATCAGGAACGTAAATGTATATTATAGGTTTTAGGATTACCTACAAAAGACTACACAAATATTTTTTATTACAATGTGTGCTTAACATAAATCTCTTGGAATTAATTACAGATTTGAGCACTTACAAATAAATTTCTAATTGTACAGTCCTTTTCTTACGTCAATACTGTACTATAAATGTTGTGTCCCTCTTTTTTTTTTAACATTTTTTTCACCCCCACTTTTATTATGTTCGTTTGCTACGAAGTTACTGGTCTTAAAAGTTCGACTCAATTCTAAAATCGTTTTTATAATTGTAAAACTTCTTGAATAGGACTTGATTTACAAATGTTTGTTTTTTCTACGAATTATAACAGCTTTTAAGATGTTTACACTTATTTTTTCCACACTATTACAATATACATTGTAAATAAAATTCTTTTTGTGCAGTTCCAATGTTTAAATTTTTTTAAACTAAAACAATAGTTTGGTGTTCATCAGAATACAATGTGCATTATGTAACATTGAGAAAATTGCAAATAAAAGTAATTAAACCCTTTGGTTTTAGCCGCAGAGTGCTATGCATCATATAAAAGTGTACGAAAAGTTGGTTCCATAGAGTTTGCTTACATTGATAGACACTTTAGATCTAGATATAAATTTTACCTTCTAGCTAATGAAAATTGTTATTATTTAAATTAAATTTTTAAAGAACGTTTCCAGGTTATTAAGATAAAAATATTTTCTGAGGCTTTATGCTGGTCAGGGAATGTTGTTTAATAAGCTTTAATGATCAACATGAGTTGTGTTTACTCACATACAATTTAAAAATACTTATACAAATTTTTTTTTAGTATCATTCATAACCTTACAACTGTCAATTATATGGTGTGCGTTTGTACCCCCCTCCCCATTGGCAACTTTTTTTTTTAATAGTGCTATGGAACCCTATTTAATCAAAATAAAAGGGGGTGGGATCCCGTTTTGGGTAATTCAGTTTTCAGTGTAAAGATGAAAAGAAACCACTTTTACCTAAAAACATGTTTAATTATATGCTGCTACACTATTATGTTAAGAGTAAAAAGTAATAGCATATATTTATTAATTTTTGCTGCTATGGAAATAGTATGAGTTTATTGTTATAAACAGGTATTGTAGTACTGTACGAAAAGAAAAAAACAATGCATACACTCCAGGCTCATGTACTAGATTTATAAAAAAAAAAGAGGGGTGTTTTTGATGAGAATGAGATGGGTTTTGATGGAAATGAAAATTTTGGAATTTCATTTTACGGCTAATATTTTTCAAATGGGGAGATCTAACATCCCCCCCTCCTGCACTGCCTGGTATGTACCTCTATGTTTTCTAAGGAAAGAAATATTGTAGACTTGATTGTACACGCATTTTCTGCATTATTTAATGCCAAAAACACACACACACACACACAGAGCTTTCATGTTCCACTTTCCAAAAGAGATCTTGAAAATTCTTCAATTGGGGGTGGGATGGAAATGTTCATAAGCAATTTTTCGTTGTAGCACTGATTTTTATGCTAAGTGTCCATTCTTTATTTGAATATCAGGACCATAGGCAGGAAGTTCGTAAGGAGGGGTTACAGAGCTGCAACCCACAAATTCCTATATTAAATATACGAAATTTCATTGGGTTACAACCCCCCCCCCACCGATGTACGCCAATGATCGGGACAGATATGAAGATTAGTCATTAGAGCCGGAAAATTTAACATCGATCTTATGGAAATAATTTTGGTTCTAATAGATTTTGCTTTTAATAATCGGGGTGTTCCACATGAATAAGTGGGGCTGACTATAAATTTATTACTTTAATAGCGTTATATATTTCCTATACCACATTCTATTGGGAATAATATTGTAACTTCCATGATAAACCTTGCATTCTAGTTTGTTTATTTTTGAACTTTTCCCCATCATCTCTTATATCATCTGTTTTCTTTTCAATTATCTTCCTTATTTTGAGGTGTAATCACGTTTTTTAATTTTTGTCCCTGCAGAGAAATCTGGAAACGCACAAATAGGGGCCAAGAAGTTTAATTGCTCGCTGTTTGATGGCCATTATAGGTGCTTTATGGGGCTCAAAAGCTTTTACCCCCCCCCCATCAAAAATATTTGTGAGGAACAGACCCCCCCTCCCCACGAAATTAATCAGCAATAAAGGAATGGTGAACATAGTTAGGGTGAAAAATATAAAATATATTTGTTATTGCTAATTTCTTAAATTAAAATTTTTTAACCAAAAAGCAAAATAAGGCTCCCATTCCGAGGATCAAACTTTGGTTCATATTTAGTGACAAAACTTGATTGTCGGTATAATTTCATCTGTTTTTACATTACTACACCTTTCTTTTCCATGACGAATGGTTTTATTAACCATGTAATGTAAAGTGCACAAGAATTCACTCTGGTTCTTATCTGAGCTCCTTAGTTATTATTTACTTTTTTTTATGTATCGTTTAATGTGCGAAATGAACCAAGAAAATTTGAAAACCACATCTCTAACCTATAAATAACCACCTCAGCAAATTGATCCGCACACCTTGATCAAAGAACAAAATATGCCGGGATATTTGCCAGCGAAAATGGAAAACTATGTTTATCCCAGAAATGTACAGTCGGTGAAACAAAAATTTGAACACCAGTTTGCCATTCGTGTAATAATTGTGCTACAGAAAATTCAAAGCTGCCAATCGTTAGGGAAAAATGAAATCTACCAATCCAAGTGCCTAAAATTTGCATAAGGGACTGTCTCCATATTAAAACTTGCAACTTTGAAAATTCCAATGGCAATAACTAGTTTCGATTAAATAGCTCGAATCTGCAATAAAAAAAAAAAGAACATTTCAATCCATTTGATTTATGAGTTCTGAATATTAGAAATATTGAGCTCATAATGTTAAAATATTTCATGACATTTTTATTAATTTTCTGATATTATTGTATTAATACTTATTAACCACATCTCTCCAATATTTTTTTATTGCATTAAAGTTCAAAACGATGGTACTTTATGGCCTCTGTAAATGCCTCGTAGAATTACACAGATTTCGATTGTCTTCCCTGCTTAACGACGTTTCTTCATCCTTTGAAAGTTGTTAATGAGACAGCTTATGGCAGTGGTTCCCAACCTTTTACAAGCCGCGACCCACTTTTATAGTAGCCAAGTAATCTGCGACCCCCACTGTCTGCCGCCGCCACATTTTTAACAAAGTAAAGAAACATGTTAAATACAAAGTTTTATTTTATTAATTCTAGATATAAAGTTAATCATTAGTAGAATATTGCAATATGTATAGCCATGTTGAAATATAAAAGCGTTGGAAACATTTGGTATGAAATTCCTTATTAAAATAATTGCAACTAAAAATAGTTGTGGAGACCCCTTGACGGTCGTGACCCCAAGGTTGGGAACCACTGGCTTAGTGCATTTCATGCTCTCCGTTATTTAAATGACAAAAACTAAAAGAACTAGAAATTTTATTTTCGCACTACTTTTTAATTAGAAATGACAAATATAAATGCAAAACTATAAATCACCATAAGACAAAAACATACTTGGTAGCACTACTGTGAACATCCGTGAAGTTACGATATTAGCCAAAACCTTATTCAGACAAAACATGAAAGCACAGAAAATAGTGGAAAATTTAATAAATACCGAATGTTGGGCATTTAAGTTACTTTTATCTCAATTCACCTTTGGTAACATAAACTTTGACTAGAAAAGCTAACTGGTTGGACGGTATTAACAGAATAATCCCATCTCAATTTTATGTACATTTCAAGAAATATAGAGATATATATACAAGTTTTAATAACTTTTCAAATCGCCAAAAAATAATTGTAGACAACAAAAAAGGTACAATGAAATGATATTTTTAACAAGTAGCACAGTGAATAAAGAACAAAAAGTGTTTGTTGTCGCAAGTAATTAGGGGAAAGCCGAATTTTGTATATGTGATAGACCCTTATGAACAGGGTGTCTACTTATCTGGAAAAGTCAGGGAAATTTGAAATTCATTGTTATAATAAATAACTTATTAAAATAATTTTCCTGAACCGTGCTTTTCATACCACATTGCCTACTGAAAAACAATACTTTTGTCTAAACTTCTTCCAAAAGGTACCATTTTGCACCAAAACTAACACAATTTATATAAAATTATTAAGACTATATATTTTTCAGAAGAATGTTTGCCAAATATGTAACTAAAACTTGAAAAACAAAAAGTGTTTTTAGCTAAATTATTTAATTTGTAACGGATTTTGACCATACCAATCTCCTTTGCCTTGCATGTAGTCAAACACATTTTAAATGAAATAGAAGATGAAACATCAGCTTTGTGATTATATAAAATCTTATAATGGAATCAAAAAGTGCCAAATGGAAATGTTGCTGTAAATATTTAATTAGTGCAAGTTTTTAATGTAAAGAAATAGTTTTTAATACAGCTTTTGAATTTCACTATAAGTTATAAATGGCTTTGGGGTTTGCGTTAATCAATTTCATGGCCTTAAGACTTATTTTAATTGTGTAAATTTTAGTTCATTTACTGTAATTAGCGACTGGAAATTAAGATTTGGTGTGGAAACCTGGAAAAGTCGGGGAAGTTTGAAATGGAATTTCGGTAAATACCCTGTATGAGACATCTATTTTCCTCGAAGCCCCCCCCCCAGCTTTAAACCTTGAAAATGCACGAATGGAAAAGAAAATGGAAGAACAAAGAAGGCTTTAAGGCCCATTCTTAGTACAAAAGCCTTTGCCCCTTATGGCTTACCATGTAGATGCAAGAAATCTGGGGTTAAGTGTTTTGTAATGTGTGCAAACTGCAACGAATTATCGTTTCTTAATTCTCCAACAATAGTTCAAAAAACAAGACTATTCTATTGACATAATTAACTAGTCTCAGCACATTTTTAAAGTACTACTTGAAATAATTTGTACTAAAATTGTACAAAAAACACATGTAAGTAATGTTTATGTAAATTAAAGATAATACATATTTCTGCCAGGTAGTTTATTCTTAATTATTAAATATTACTTATTAAACAATAATTAAATATTTTTACTATTTTTTAAATATGAAAGTGGCATTGGAATGCTCACGCTGCACGCACACTTTCTCTTTGACGTCTTATACTAGCCATAAGCAATACTCTTCGATAATTAACTAGCGCAACAATTTTAAAGCTAAAACTACATGCTAAAATTTTTGTATGAAACATTTCAGCATATTACCACTATTTAAAAATTTATAAGATGGAAAGTAAAATTTTTTACTTTAAAAAAAATCTTTTGAATAAAACCCATTAGGCAGTCAATAAGGAAGAAAATGAAATAAGCATTAACTGGCTATACGATAATGAATTACTTTAGTGAAACTGTGCATTTTCAAGTTTTAAAGAGGAAGACGCAGAAACTTTTGGAAAAATAGATGCCTCATAAGTGACTATTACATACGAAAAAAACAGCTTTCTCCCAATTAGTTGCGACAAAAAACTTTTATTGACTGGGTTACAGGTATATAACCGAATCTGACTCACAATAGCTAATACATTGAAAAAACATTTTTCTGAATACTGGTTTAACCTTTAGCTTACGGGTGGAATGACGTATATCCCAGCAAATTTATCTCCCAAAAGAACGGGGCTGCACCGTTCCTTTACTCAGAGTGCTGCAGAGATGTCACGAGTCGTAACTCTTCGATTACCTCTAATCATTTCATCAACAGCAGCAATCGATTCATTGGAGATCACGGTGTTTGCTTGCCCTGGTCTTGGCAGATCCATATGATGTCGCCCTTCACGAAAACCTTTTACACCATTGTTCACAGCCATTCGTCCTAGACAGTGCTCGCTATAAACCACCACCATTCGACGATAAATGTCCGCATTACGATCACCTTCTGCCACTAAAAACTGTATTACTACACGTTGTTCTGTTCTGGACGTGTCCATCTTTGGCATGACTTTACATTCACTTTAAATGCTCTCACATGAACTGGTTAATCAGTTATATGCAATCTGCGATGCACTCCGCCTACCTTCCTTAATAACCCTCAATGGTGGCACGCTGTACTTCTGATACTATCACATGTGTTCACTTTCATTTGGGCAATAAACACAGCTACAATCCCTCCTGACCCCCTGTAGCGATGCTTTCAAATTCCACTTCAGTTGATTTGTACAGAGTGGGGAGGGGAGAAGCAATATTTCCCCGTATGGAACGACAAATTTCTGTTTTCCAACTCCGTAAGCTAAAGGTTAAATGCTGATCCCAAGTGGTAATAACATACTTCTAGTGCTAAGTATAGTGGTGGTGGGGGAATATGTTTACACTGGAATGTTGGCACTTCTCACCCATATAATAAAAAAAACAAAAACTATTACTAGTAGAATTTTTCAAATTTAATGGTACAAATCATATGTCTTTATTCCTGAAAGTTACAGACTTGTAACACAAATGGGTTTTAAGTATTTAAACAAAATTTGAACCCCTCCAGAATATGAAGGGCAAAATCAAGTTTACAAATAAATAAAACATCAAAAGAAGTAAAAATCTAGTACTCGGTAGGGCCTTCCTTGGCCCGAATGACTTCACGGAGCCGTTGAGGCATGCTATGGACCAAGTTAGTCATAACATTTGGTGGAATGCTGCTCCAAGCTTCAAGCAATGCAGTCTTGAATGCAGGGATGTTTGTATGACATGATAATGGCACACAGTTGTCTAAAATCCCCCAAAGATGCTTAATGGGGTTCAAATCAGAGAACTGAGATGGCCATTCGAACACCTTTATCTTCTCGGAGGCAAAATAAGCAGCTAAATTGGGGTTGTTGTCTTGTTGGAAAGACCAACCCCTTTTCAATCCGAACTTCATCTTTCATTGAGCCAAATTTGATTCCAAAATCTCCTTATAAGTGTGGGAGGTCATAAGGCCATCAATGAATACCAGATTCCCCGTTGCATTGTTGGCAAAACAACCCCAAACCATAACTGATGATGGGTGTTTGATTGTTGGCTGCAAATTCTTGACATTAAACGCTGTTCCATCTTTTCTAAACACTATTTTCTTCTGTTGTTTTAAAGGTTCAAACTTGCTTCCATCGCTGCACATCACATTTCCCCAAATTTGAGTGGCTTATCAGCATGTTGAATTGCAAATTTTGAACTCCTTTGTTTATTTTTGGAAGAGATATAAGGTTTCTTACGTGTAATTCTTCCTTTTTATCTCACTTTGTTTAATTCCCTTGAAATTTGTCTCCGTGATGTTGTCTTTTTGAATTGATCTTGAAATGTTTCTTGAATTTCCCTTCTTGATGTAAATGGATTTTTGTTTATGATTCTCATAATCGTCTTGCGCTCCCTTTCTGTGAACTTTGGTTTTCTACCTGTGCTTTGTGCGCTTACAACATGTCCATTGGTTTCATATCTTTTCACTATTTTCTGAGCTCCCATTGCACTTATTTCGTACTTTTCTTCTAACTATCTGTAGGATAATTTGCCATCCAATCTGTCTTTAATTAAGGCTGTCCTTTCATTGATAGTTCCCGTGTTTTCACCATTTTCACTCTACCCTTTATCAGCCCATGACTCACACATTCTCATTAATAGTTTATTATGCAAATTACATGGACACAGAAATTTGCTTTTAATTTTACTTTTTTTGATGTTTTATTAATTTGTAAACTTAGTTTTGCCCTTCATATTCTGGAGGGGGTTCAAATTTTGTTTAAATACATAAAACCAATTTGTGTGACTAGTCTCTAACTTTCAAGAAATAAAGGCACATGATTTGTACTGATTCCATTAAATTTGAAAAATTCTACTGCTAATAGTTTTTTTGTTATACGGGTGAGAAGTGTCAATATTCCAGTGTAAACATACTCCCTCCCCACCCCTATATGTATATTTCGTGTTCTAAAGACTGCGCTGTAAGTCACCTTAGAGTCCTGCATAAGCCTGTTTCTTTAGGACGAAAAATCGCTTATTAAGCCCAACTTGACAAGAAAATTAGCCTGTGCAGGTCTCTGGTGTTTGCCTGCTTTTCGAACAGTACTCTAATCACTTTGTTTCAGTTCACACACACGAAGTTTCTTTTGCATACAATCGAACATGGTTACAATCAATCTCGCCCACCTCTGTAGGATGATCACCCATTGAGGAGGATGGCCATCTTAAAGAGTTAAATGGCCGGAGATTACCGATTTAAGGAGAGTAGTTATTTTAGAAAGATAAACAACTTGGTGGGACTCAGACTACACCAAATACCAGCCCTTATCAGGCAGAAACTTCCTTTTTTACTTAAAGTCAGTAATCAAAACACATCATATCCCCAGTAGACAGATTTTTAAAGCAACGACGATTACGAACATGGCTTTATTTTAAATTTATTAGTATATTAATTTACTTTTTCGCACAAAACCACACATTTCTCGTTCATTGCAAATGTCCCTGTGCGTGCTTTTCAACAAAGAAATTCAATACGTTCTCAGGACTAGTTGCTTTAGCACGTAAGATGCATGAACGTAGTAAACCATTTCATTTAATTAACTACACTTCGATTAAAAGAAACTAAATTAGTAACTTTCTAAAAAGATAGCAAAAAATGTGAATTAAACAGAGCATGTACAAAGCATGAAGATAGTTTAAATGCACATTTTTTTTTTTTTTTACAGCATTGCATAGATTTAGTAAAAGTCCATGAAACCTTTAAAACATGGTATAACTGATTATGTCCGTGACACTTCCAGAAGACACTTTACGACGGTCATAAATGACATCAAATATTCTATACAATAAATCATATCTCAAACATCACTTTACTTATTTAAAAAAAAATGCAGAATAAAGATCATGTTTCCAGAACAGTTCATTTCATAATATTTTTTCAATGGCATTAGCTATTTTCATTCATTCAAATTTGGTAAAGACATTCGATTAGCATGTTGCTAACACCACTTTGCGATATTGCTCATGCATCAACCCCATCCAAATACTGATCAAAACCGATTTAAAGAAACCAGTTTGCTCTGTTTAGTTTAGTTTCACATGTTCAGGAGTTGCTCATCCCGTTCTTCCTCTGCTTTCAATCGCTCGTCAATTCCACGATATGCTTGTGACTCTTGCCTTGGTCCACATCGGCAAATATAATCGCAACCATCCTATGAAAGATATAAGAAAATTATATATATATATATCATTAACCAATCCACATTATCTATCTGCACATGCTCACATACACATTATATGCAGGATTCCACAAATAGCTTCAAACCGTACTTGTCCACGTCAACAAGGAAACACAGTAGATAAAGATTTTCTGCCCATCAATTACATAAATATAATTGCCAACAACTAGTTTTCGAGCAGAATGCACTAAAGGCTAAAATTCACCGGCCGCAAGGCGACTAAATATCGAGGAATAGTGATTAAAAATGCACAGTCAGTTGCCATCACACTCGCCACTTTATTGTTTCCCAATACAATCCTGCAGAACATAGACTGGTAGAGAAATATGCAAAAGTTTCAACTGAACACTCTGATCCCATACTTGCAATTAATTTTTGGTGGTCGAATTCGGTGAAAAACAGGTGACCAAATTTTAATCCCTATTTAAAAGTGTGAAAAATAAATAAAATGTGGCTTTATCCTTCTAATCTTGAGGCATTCATATGAAAGTGTTATCTGAATTTTTCAAAATTATAAGTTTTAGATATGTGTAACGATGATTTAAACTGTCTATTATTTTTAGGTAAATATATATATATATATATTCCTGTGATTTATCTTTCATTATATTAAGAGAATAAAGATAATTAGAACAAAACATTTAGGGATATAAAAGATGCAAGACTAGTTAGTCGAAGTTATTTTTTATTTATAAAATCATGTTTATTTAATATACAAATTATATAGGATTTTCTGTCAACATGAAAGTGGCTACTAACTTAAAAGAAGTAGCCCCTAACTTCTAACTTAAGAAATAGTCACTGGTTCTGTTGGCCAGTGGCTATTAACCAAATATCTGAATTTTAAGCTTTACTCTATACTACTATTATTGGAATCAATATCACACTGACAGCACAATACAGAAATGTGTAGCCTCTCTGCCACGATAGAGTCCCATTGAAATTAAAGAGATAGTTATTATTTAATAGTAATTTGCATTCAATGGCAAACTTAAAAAAAAAAATAATAAAAATAACCGTGTGGTAGCTTGTAAATTTCATTTAAAACGATCCTTTTACATTTGTTAATTGTGTTAAAAAAAAGGAAACTTACAGCCTGTAAATTGCCAAAAGCTCTCCAAAATGAATAGTGAGGAATTTGCTCCATTCCCTTTGCACCTGCCACAAACCGCTGATAGAGGAACCCTAAGATGAAGTAGGATCCCAAGAATGTGAAGAATCTGGTAAAATAAAAATATAGTTTTACACACGGAGAAATTTTCGAAAAAAACTACATGCCATTAAAACACAGAAAAACTATCCTTGTTAGTGGAAAAGTAATTGTATCACAATTATTACTTAGATAATGTCAGTATTTTTAATAATTATAATAGATTTAATCTTATATAACTTTGATAATAAATGAAAACAATGCTTTTTACTGTACATCATATTTCACCTTATACTTTGATCATATGGACTTTCGATTATGGAAACCATATTTGACCTCAAATAGGTTTGATTAAACGATGCTTAATTATATGCGGTCCGAGTTGATTTTTAAGTGTTTGTAACACAAGGGCAGCAAAGGTCATGCTTAAGTCAGGACTTGCAGCTTTTCGAAAAATCTGAACTTCTGTTACAAAGGGGAAAACATACCACAATGGGCAGAAAAACGACGTGTTCTTCCACAATACCATGCGGAATCCAACCCCGATCAATGACACAACAGACGAATCCATTACCACTACACCACCGCAGGGCAAGGTAGGCCACCTATTTTCCTAAGAAATAACTATTTAATGCCTAGGGAACCAACTCTCAGACTACAGTGAGTAGTCAGTGGATGATTACTGCCTCTCCACTATTAAGACTTGAATCTGGTTTAATAGTGTATTAGGTAAATGCATTATTACTGCATCACTATAGGGACAAATAATTACGATATTTGACATTCCATTCTATGTACTGTTCTTTCATGAAAAGAAGTTTGATGGCACAGTTAGAAATAACAGGGAGGTGATGTCACAAACAAGTTATCCCATTACAGCAGAGGAGGGCTCCAATTTCAGAACCCGATTTTGGTGCAGACAAACGTTCATCAAAAACAAGTTCTGAAATGGGAATCGTCCTCTGCTGTAACAAACTCGCCTGTTTGTGATGTCACCTGCCATTATTTTCAATTGTTCCATCGCCTTCTTTTTCGAACACACAGTTTTGAAGTTAGTTGATTGTATCGAAAACAAAATTCAAACCTTGAAATTACGGATTACATACACATACACAATAATATATATATATATATGGCCTGCAAAAGGGTTGCTGGTATCTAACTGGAAGGAGACCCACACGCTGAACGTATGTGACGATGTGTGGAACCGGCCGGGCCAGTAACCTAGTGTCCTACCCCGCCTTCAAGTGGTGCAGGCTGAGCTTTCTATTTATGTGGCAAATTAATATTTGCTGCACGGATAGAAAGGCGGAAGGGGAGGGCTAATTCACCAACCCGTCTAGCCAGCGTGGTGAAATTATGGCTAATTCCTCCATTATGTTGACACACCAGAAACCATGGCCCCTAGTCTCCAGGTGCTGGAGTGCTCCTGATCAAGGCAGCGGTCAGTGTGGCATGAAAGCAGGGGGTGCTAAGAATCACTGGAATGGCCCAGGCTGCCGTTTGTTATTGACCTTGGCAACGTATAATGGACGATCCCTTGCTTCTGAAGCAAAACTTCAGGAATTGGAAGAGGAACTAGACAAGATCAAATGGGACATTGTAGGACTCAGTGAAGTTAGAAGAAAAGGTGAAGAGTTGGTGGAACTTAAAAGTGGACATTTGTTTTATTATAGAGGAACGGAAACTGGAAGAACAAGTGGTGTTGGCTTCTTAATCAACAAAAGAATTAAAGACTGTCTTCTGGAAGTTGAAAGTACATCAGATCGAGCAGCGAGGCTTGTTGTTCAACTAACCCAGCGATACCAACTTCAGATAGTACAGGTATATGCACCAACATCAAGCCATACCGACGAAGAGGTTGAAGAATTTTATGAAGAAATCAAAGAGTTACACACCAAAGGGAAACAACATATCAAGCTCATCATGGGGGATTTCAATGCAAGAATTGGACAACAGGAACAAGGAGAGACATCGGTTGGTAAATACGGATATGGGGAAAGGAATGAACGTGGCGATCAACTCATCGAATTTGCAGAAGCTGAAAACCTTAGCATCATGAATTCATTTTTTAAGAAGAAACCGCAAAGAAAATGGACATGGAAACACCCAAATGGGGGAACTAGTGAAATTGACTATATCCTGGCAAACAAGAAATCAATTATTGAAGATTGCAGCAT
>QLNU02015045.1:439-17698 GCA_006491805.2 Dysdera silvatica
AATAATAATGTCTCCACGCGTATGCGCAGAAATGTGACAGTAGTAGCTATTTTCTCCAGTTTTTCTAGCCAAGTAAGTGGAAACATTTATAGGAATATTCCCTTAGTCTACGCACATGCGCAGAAGTTTCGTCCAGTTCCCACAGCCTCACTCTCCCGGCAGGTTCACTCTCCCTCTAGCGTTTAATCAGTTTCACCAAAAGCGGGTACAAAATACGAATATGCGATTTTACCTGCCACCTAGTGTCAAGTTGTTCTTATTAGCCAGCGATAGTAACGTGGTTCCATCTGTTGTAAGGTATTCGCTACACGTGCATTTTCAAAAGATTTAAATCTGATTTAAATTTTACTCAATCAAATTATTATCTGGCTAATAAGACTCATAAAATTCTAAAACAGAACAAATTATAGCTAATTACACTTTTTTATATCGTTAGTTCCAAATGAACCCGTTTGTAAATAGAGTTTGCGTTTCTTTTTCTTTCTTTTTTGAAAAAAATTCTTTAAACTACACAAACTTTGCACATTTTCTCACCACCAACTTCGTCACTTACTGTCTTCTGGCTTGCTCCTCTGCCCCCTCATACATAGTTTCTTCACAGTGTATTGTTAAAACTCAAATAGGCGCAGTATAGCCCAGTAGTAGTTCAGGCGCAGTATAGCCCAGATGCTCTTGCGCCATAAAAAAGCCAAACAAACAATCAATCAATCAATCAAATATCTTCAGTTGGCCAACCATTACAGACTGTTTCCGAGATTATGAAGTCCTTGGGCGAGCTTCAGTTTCAGATTAGAAGTTGATACAGGGCCTGATTTAGGATTGGGGGCGCACTGGGCACAACGATTTTTGACGCCCCCTCCATTACCGTAACTAGGGCTTCTAACTCCCCCTCTAGAAAATCTCTTCTAAGCATTGAAGTATATGGTTTAGCTCCCTTGAAAAAAGTTAGGCTCTAGACTTCGAAACTAGTTACGCCCATACTCGCCCCACCGCCATACTAGCAGAAATAAATAAAATTCTGTCGTTCCAACCCCCCCCCCTTTATGTCACGAAAATCGCGGAGGACAGGGAAGGAGCGACATTTATGGTTAGCCTACCTTATATGCATTATTATAAGATATAATAATGATATTTTTATAAATTAATTTAGTAAATCTGATGACAGTTGTTTTGTTTTTATATTATGGTAGGGGGCAAGGGCTGCTGCAAAACAAAATTTCAGGGAGGGAGCAAAGCTTGAAAATTTCACTTGTAAATTTAGTTTTAAGTATCTTTTTACTTGAAAATAATTATTTTTAATGTAAATTTATTATTCTCAGTGCGAGGCACTCCCCCTGCCTGGATCCAGCCTTGTGAGCCAGGGGTTGTTTCACGCAGTTCCTCACAATTTCAGATTTAGGAAAAAAGGGTAAAAGGGCTCTCGTCGAGAGCGGACCGACAGATTTCTACGGTAAATAATTTGCAATTAAAAAAAAAATCCGCAGCCTCTTGCGCTCCTAGAAATTTTGCACCCTGGGCAAGTGCCCAACGTGCCCATTTATAAATCCGGCACTGAGTGGATAATATGCCGATGTGCTTCGTAGGCGTTACTTATCTTTGAAGCAGGTACGCAATATTATCTGCGGGTCTCTGATAATAACATCGATAATAACATTTGTTTATAAATATCATGCGCAGTATAGCCCAAATGCTCTTGCGCCATAAAAATCCAAATCCATAAATATCATGAATTTCATGTTTTTTATCGTTTAAACAACGACACTTCCAAGCTCTTTCTCTGTCGCTAACACATTGGTGAACGTCTGCTGACGCCAAATTGTCGCAAATTTTTATATTGCCTTCGATTGGCTAAAGAGTTTTTCTGAGATTGTGAAGTCCTTGGACGATATCAAATTTCAGATAAAAAATTGATAATGATTTGTTGTGTTTTGTAGGCGTTACTTATCTTTGAAGCAGGTTCGCAATAGTATCTGGGAATCGAAAGGGAATTTGTTTGTACAGAACTTATTAGCAATGAACCTAGTTGAAGATGCTTCCGTTTTTAAGGAAAGGGCGCATAAACTTTGCCAGGAATTCCTCGGCGGAGCGTGGAAAACAATTTCATTGGAGGAGTTACGCTTTAACGTAGTTCGGTAAGTCTTAATTTTGATCTTATCTATTGCGGCCCAGCTCCATGCCCTGTTGGGAACGCAGAGTTCCATCTGAACATCGAAGGTAAGCAGCTTAGAGCGCGCTCCATTTTCGGGTGAGTGACCGCCATGGGCGCCCATATGCTGGCAGAGGGGGCTCCAGTCTCCCCCCTAGCCGTTTAAAAATTTTATTTGCCCGAACCTGCTACGCATTTACTTTCAAAAGTTTTATAGTTACATTTTAAAATAAGGTACTTTTTAGCTCATTACGAATTGTCAAGCAGTATCAATTATTTTTATAGTATTTTGGTATCTTGTGCATCATTTAGTAACCTTATTACGGCACTGATTATTTTACAACGAATTTTACAACAAAAACAGTTAAAGTTCTAGGTTAACCTGAAGTTCAATGTAGTTAACCAATGTCAGCCACTAGTTTACGAAGTTAATATAAAGGTACGATATTCAAAAGAAGGTGTTTACGTAGACGCGGTTTCTGTAACCAAATAAATTTACTATAATAATTTTGTGTGGAAATCAATAAACCGATAATTTAACCCAAATATAATTTCTTTTTCCATTGAAAAATTAAAATAATACCCTTTTTCACTATTTGTTTCGTCGGTCAGGTCTCATTATAATGTTTTCAAATTTCACGTAACCATTTTCAGCAAATCTTTCAAACAGCAACAAATTTTACGAAAAAAATTTAAAATGTCCCCCCCCCCCACGAGAAACTTCATTCATATTATATCATTCTATGAACGAGAATTATTCCTTTTCTTTTCTATTTTCTTTATGGAAATTCTCATAAATTCTTCCTGAAACCACCAAATTTGGGTCTACGGAGAGAATGGCAAAGAGAAATAATTAATGCTTAATTTGTTTTACATGGTTATGATTGAATATAATTACACATATTAAATTAATTATTTAATATTATACACATTATAAATTTCGATAATTTTTCTTTCATGACAAAAGCGGATTTTACATTTCATATCTTGAAATATAACCATAATTTGTTTTAAATGAACCTGCATATAACGATAATCTTGCAATTTTCAGTCTATACATTGTGTCCAAAACTTTTTAAAGCAATAAAGCTTCGACAATCCATTAATGCTGAAGAATATTATATACATAAATTCAGCCGGTTCTAGTATAATGTTATATCAGTATAATGTTATATCAGTATAATGTTGTTAGCCAACTATTTCTGAAGCGGAAATACGTTGATGTACTTATTTCTCTTCGTATATGCAAAGCTTTGAAGAATATACACTTTTCCATGAATTCAGAGAATGACTTGACTTTGGATGAAGAGTTATTAGTAGAGTTAGGATTTTGGTGACCTAAAAACAGGCAGAAAATGACCAATAAACGACACGTTTATGGTCTAAAACCCAGAAAAAGGTGCCCTATAAACAAAAAAGTGACCTTAAAAAACTTACAAAAAAGGTTATTCAATATTTTAAATTAGCCATAGCAAAACTGAAAATTTTATTTGAGTATTACAGAATTGCAATATATTGATTTTCAATTAGAAATTTTGAATTCTTTCATAAAAAAAGGGAACATTCACAAATTTACATTTTTGGAAAAAAAAAGGTAATTTTGGAGAAATTATGGAAAAATGCCTTTTTTATTGAAAATATCACAAAATGCGAATTGTTGACCCAAAACATAAGAAATGTTTCATCCCTTAAAAATCACGAAAATGCAAAAAACTACCCTAATGAAGGTGTTTCAATCTGTTTAATTTTTCATTAAACACATTTATATATACTTACGAATGCGCTTATTATATCAATATTTCTTATAGCATAACAAACGCTCGTTATTAGTATTACGATATTTAATTGTACCAATAGAAAACTCCACTGCAGAACACTGTAATCAACTTTTCTAAAAGAGAAAAACACCTTTTACTGTTGCCACTTAAATGTCATGAGAAAAAAATATAATAAAATAAAATAATGAAGACACAAAAAAGCCTACGAACTTTTATCGCACGCTGTATATAAAACACGCATTTTATTATTCTTTTCTAATCCGAATATCGTTATAGTATTATTACTCTTCGCAGGGATAATATTAATAATATATCAACACAAGAAAGCCTCCGGGGCGAGAATTTTGTGAGTTTTCGTGGGGGAAATTTATTATACTATAATTTTTGCCACCCACGTTTTAATTACAGCTCAAACTAGAGCTTGTGTAATTTTGGAGAAAAAGAGACGCTTTCCCCATCCTGGATTCGAACCAGGGTCCCTCCGTTTAGCCCGGAGTGTCTTGGACCGCTAGACGAATGAGGACAGGTAATAACGCTCTCTTTCTCCGTATGTAAAGGTGTTAAGGTATTATTACCCTCCGCAGGGATAACACAATTGCCAAATATGGTCAACACAAAGCCTCCGGCGTTGAATGTTCGAATCCAGGATGGGGAAAGCGTCTCTTTTTCTCCAAAATTACACAAGCTCTAGTTTGAGCTGTAATTAAAACGTGGGTGGCAAAAATTATAGTATAATAAATTTCCCCCACGAAAACTCACAAAATTCTCGCCCCGGAGGCTTTCTTGTGTTGACCATATTTGGCAATTGTGTTATCCCTGCGGAGGGTAATAATACCTTAACATCTTTACATACGGAGAAAGAGAGCGTTGTTTCCTGTCCTCATTCGTCTAGCGGTCCAAGACACTCCGGGCTAAACGGAGGGACCCTGGTTCGAATCCAGGATGGGGAAAGCGTCTCTTTTTCTCCAAAAACGAATAAAGCTCTAGTTTGAGCTATAATCTATGCGTGGGTGGCAGAAATTATTGTATATAAACTGAATAATCTTCGGTATGGCAAGGGATTAGCAACAACTCGATTATATACCAGGAAAATCGTTTATAACGACGGAATTTTTACAAGAAGTTTGGTTTGCTATTCTACTCTATACTAAATGTATCGGTTATAATGACGGCGATTTTGTAGTCTATGTAGATTCTAACTAGGGAAATTCGTATCGGATATAACGACGTGACTTGACAGTCATAAATCGGAACAATGTGGGTTAGTTATCAAAATTTAAGCGTTATTTTAATCTTGTTTATTTACAAATGTCTGAGAAATTTTTATCACTGCTAAACCTGAATATTGAAGGTAATGAACCTTTATTAAAAACAAAAACAAAACAAAAAACGGCGTTATTTATTAATTGAATATCACGAGGGTTATATTTTTTAGGGGTCCTTTTTATTTTTTCAGCGTAGGGCACATAAAACTCTCAAACCGACACTGTTCGAAAGTCATGTTAGTCATTAGATTTGTTTTCTACGTTATATACTTTAGTATTTTCTAGAATTTTTTTTAATTTAAAAAAATAAAAAATACTATTTATTTAGTATGGCTATAAATATAATTTAATTTATACGGAAATTAAATTCATTATAATTAAATATATTTTTATTTAATTTTGAAACCAAAAAGTTTAATACTATTTAAAAACAAATTACACACAAACGCAGTTTAATTTGAGCTGGAGATACATTTTACAATTGTTTCGGTGGAAAATCGAACGTCCATCATCTTCAGAAAATTGGCTCAAATTGATTTCTTTCCACTAAATCAGAAACAAAAAAGTGAAAAAAGCGAAAAATGTAACATATCCAAATGCGCGACTTTTGTTGCCATCTATTATGCAGGATGCTAAGTAAACTGAAAAAATATTATTTATTATATATTAATTATTTTATTATATTTTTTCAGTTTACTTAGCCTCCTGCATAATAGATGGCGACACAAGTCGGCCATTTGGATATGTTACATTTTTCGCCTTTTTCACTTTTTCGTTTTTGATTTAGTGGCAACAAATCAGTTTGGACGAATTTTCTGACGATGGTGGACGCTTGATTTTCCACCGAAACAATTGTAAAATGTCTCTCCTGCTCAAATTAAACTGCGTTTGTGTGTAATTTGTTTTTAAATATTATTTTGCGTAGTATCGCTCATATTTTTCACAAGTATAATACTTTTTGCTATCAAAACAATTTATAAAACTCCAGAGTGTATTATACTATAGGCTACTATGATTTTAAAAAGATATCGTTTATAACGACCGAATTTGCACGGTCCCTTGAAGGTCGTTATAGCCGGCTTTCAATATATATGGCTCGGAAAATTGTCATAGTGACTAGGTTACCATTGACTTTTAAAATGCAATTGCAAACTTTCGGTTAATCTGTAACTGGATTTTTTAATGGTTTTCATTATATATATATATATTTTTTTTTAGGGGAGGCCTTTCGAATAAACTTTTTTATTGCGCTTTACCAGAAAATTGCGCCAATAGCAGCGATGACATACCAAAGGACGCATTATTGCGCCTTTATGGACCGATTCATGACGGCCAGGATTTCCGTCTTCAGGAAATTGCAATTTTCACCCTACTCTCCGAACGAAAGCTCGGTCCAAAGCTCTATGGATTATTCTCAGACGGTCGACTGGAAGAATACATACCGGTTAGTATATGAAATTGGACAAACCAAATTTTATAAAAAATTTGATTTTTTTTATTTACATACAAAATTTGTTTTTCTCAATCATAGAATATACCAATTGTTTTACTATTCACAATACCCTAATGTTACAAAATAACTAATATAAGTCTAAAATATAAATATAATTAGCAGGTTTAATGATTAAAAGTATAATAGAAGATTTACATTGTTGTACCGCTGGGTGTTGGTGGTGGTAGAGAGGGAGATCTAGTCGAAAGAGTAATGGTAGTAAAAGGGTGGGGGCAGCATTTTCAAATTTTCGCCTAGGGCGGCAAAATACCTAGAAAGGGCTTTAGGTAATCCATTTTCTCAACAACTGCAACTGCCTTCTCAAATAACAAAATCCTAAAAAATTCTCTCTTCATTTATCAACTTTGCAAATTTCAACCTTTCCTCGTTGGGAATATGGAGCCGCTGTCTGACATACCAAACTCCTCTGTATTGGTTTTCAAGGAAGAAATTACTCTTTCCGTCCACGATAAGTTTGATTAAAGACATGATGTGAGTTATTTCTTTATATAAATGAAGTTTTTCTAATTTCAGTCTCGAACTCTGAATTTCAAGGAATTGAGTACATATTCTACTTCGATTGCCAAAGAGATGGCCAAAGTGAATGCTCTGAAACTACCTGTTAGGAAAAGTCCGCTATTCCCACGACAATCGTATGAGTAAGTCTATACAATATATAAAGTATGCCTTTCTCCTGATGAAGAATAGTTGTTGACACATCCGAAAAATCGTGTGATCTATTTGCTACTTTATCAGTGTTTAACCTTTTTCATATAAAATTTCTCCACGGGTACTCTGTATTTTTATTCTGCAATATACGTACCTAATTATACTTAATAATTTTCGACACCCACGTTTAAACTTAAGTAAAAGCTTTTTTTTAGGTACAGGAGAAAAAGTGCCGCCGTCTCCGCCATAGAGACGAACTAGAATATTCCGTTGAACCCGTAGTGCCTTGACCGCTATGCCAACGAAGACATGAACAACGCTCTCTTTCTCAGTATACAAGGATGTAAGATATTATTACCCTTCTCAGGGATGACACAATGTCACCGGGGTGAGCTTTTTGTGGGAAATTTATTATACTTAATAATTTTCGACACCCACGTATAAGCTCAAGCAAGATTTTTTTTTTAGGTATAGGAGAGCGTTGTTCTCGTCCTCTTTGGCACGGGCTCCGTTCGCGGGCATACAAGAGGGACCCTTTTTCCCTAATGTTGTTGTTAGGGTTCCATGTCCCCCCCCTCCCCAATTTCAAACAAAAATTTTATAGTAGGTAACACAATTCAAAATTTATTTTTTTTTAATCAAAGAGTTTAAGAGCGCGATTATATTTTCCGGCCTAGTGTACTTAGTGCGAAATTAAAAAATGTATTTTGTTATTCATTTGATGTAATTATACCTATACGTGGAAGTTGCGAAATCCACGTTTATTAGCTCAAGCTAGAGCTTTTTGTTTTAGGAGATAAAGAGACTCCGTGCCCATCTTGGATTCGAACCAGGCTCCCTCCGTTGAGTTCAGTGTGTTTTCAAGACCGTAGCCAGGATTTAATTTCGTGGGAGGTCAAAAAATTTTACAGCATGTATTGATACAATTATAGCATGTAAGGCCGTACACAAGTCCCATTAAAAATATAGTTTCTGACGTGGGGGCGGGACCGGTCCCTAAGATCCCACTCGGTATACGGGCATGAGTGTCTGGACCGCTAGACGAATGAAGCAGTAACAACGCTCTCTTTCTCCATATATATAAGAATGTAAGACAGTATTACCCTTCGCGGGTATAACACAATTGCCACGTAGTGATCAACACACAAAAGCCTGTGGGGCGAGACGTTTGTGTTTTTTCGTGGGGAATATTTATACGTGTTTTATTTTTTATTTGTATGCTTTTAAAGACGGCGTTCACCCCACAACAATGCAGCTGTTGCATTCTGGAATTTTCCAATGTAGAAAGTGTTATGACTGTTCAGCATGTTTTAAAACGCAAATTTAATGTGCATCTGTGATCAGAGAAAGTGACATTCTGGCCGATCATCCGTCTCTGAGGAAGTTGTTGATCTCGTAAAAGAAGCCATTTTGCTTTGCCTAAAAATGTATACGCGCACAGTTAGCTGAGAGTTAGAGACCCCGAAAAACAGGGCAAGTACGATCTTACGGAAACGTTTGTGGTTTCACCCTTACAAGCTGCAGCTAGCCCAAAAGTTACACTCGCAGGACTATGACAGTCGACTTGTATTTTGCGCTAATCTCAAGACGTTAATGGAAAAAGATTATACCTTCCTGTCAAAGATCGTTTTCAGTGATGAAGCGACCTTCCACTTAAATGAGGTCAACCGGCACAATGTGCGAATATGGGCAAAGTGAGAATCCACATAGGACGCTAGTGGTAACGGGATTCTCCAAAAATTAATGTGTTTTGTGTCGTATTAAAGTGGACTGTGTACGGCTGTGTAGGAACCTTAAATGGAGAATGCTACCTGGACATGCTGAGCATTTTGCCACAACTAGTTGCTGAGGGTGGTGACTACCTCTTTCAGCAAGATGGAGCACCACAACACTGGCATCTCGACATCCGTGAATTTCTGAACAATCATCTGCCAAACAAATGAATTGGTCGCGATGATGGTGCAACCAACATGTTTTGTAAGTGACCCTTGAGATCACGTGATTTAAGTATTTGTGAGTTTTTCCTTTGGGGGTACGTAAAAGGCAAAGTGTACCAATGTCCACTATCCACAGCACTGGACGATCTGCAATAACGCATCACCGCAACTATAAACTAGATAACGAGGGATTTACTGTAGACAGTGTAGAACGAGCTGGATTTACTGTAGACAGTGTAGAACGAGCTGGATTATATCATTGACGTTTGCCTAGTTACGGGAGGGATACATATCGAGTGTTTATAACGCAGATAAAGGTGTAAAAATGTTTTATTTTTGTGTATCTGTTGCCACTAAAATTTTTATAATATTAAAATATCTTTTTATTTTGTAACTATTTGAAATCAAGGATCTCTTTTGTGGGCACCCTGTATTTTGTGATCATTCCCAGATTTCTTTTAAACAGAGAAATTTTATGTTATTTGGAATTGTTACAGATAATTTTTTTTGTGAATGTTTTGATATGACAAATACTCAAATTTTCATGTAGTCTTTCGAAGTTCAGATAAATTAATGCACAAATGAAATTTTTGCGTGGGGCACTGGATGGCGCGAGGCCTAAGGCCACCTCTGACATTAAGTGCAATTTCGTAAACAACTCAATCGTATTTTGCTAGTCATGAAAAACAATGGTGAAAATTTTGCTGCGAAATTGCGATTGATTGCGGGACGCGTATAAAACCATCACTTACTAATAGTTATCTACACACATACACCTGGTTTCATGCAAAGTTTCGGAACTTCAAAATGCTAACACCGTTTTTGAATTCGGAAACGAATGTTCTACTTTGCATTCATAGGCGACAAACAAGTAGTGACAGCCATTAATAATGTCGAATTACAGTCGAACGCGGTTATAACGCCATTCAAGAGACTGTCGGACTTTTAAATTTGGGCCCATACATTTTTCAATGAAATTGAATGAATGAAGGAATGAATGAGAGAAAGAAAGAAAGAAAGAAAGAAAGAAAGAAAGAAAGGAAGGAAGGAAGGAAGTTGAAAACGTTTTCTTTTTTTTCTTTTTATTCTCACCTGTTGTGATCGAGAAAATAGAAACATAAAACTATGTGCTGTGCTAGTTAATAATAAAAATGAAAAAGACAATATGAAATACCAATAATAAAAATGTTAATAATAATAATCTAATCTATATCAGCCAATTCACACGTAATCTACATCTTATCGTATCATGTTAAGTAATCATCAATAATACCAGAGTAATAGCAAAAAGTTTGCCAAACAACCTAACGCAAAAAGTTGCAAAATTTCATGACGGGTATTACTATTAATCTTAGTACGAACATTTTCGACGTTAAAATTCTATGAAACAAGTCATAAATTCATTTTCTACGTGCACGTAATCACCATAATCAAATGCATGATCTGGAACAATCTCAATTTTTGCTGTTGTTCTTTTTATTGCATCCATTGTTTGTTTATCTGTTGTACTATCTAATCATGCGTAATTTGTTATTGTTTTACAGATGGCTTGATTTTGCTAAGAAGAACGTCGATCCAAACAGCACAAATCATGTCGAGAAAATGATTTCAAGCGGCGAATTTAAAAAAGAGTTGGAATGGGTGATGTACGATGTTTTTTAACGTATGCACTTTGTGATAAAAACATCCGCACACCATAAGAAAGAGGAGGTGTGGGGATGAAATGAAACTTCATACGTGCGCTTGTAATAAGTGGTTACAACATCACAGAAATGGATAATTCATTGTGGAACAGCGATACAATTTAAAGTTCCATTAGTACTTTATAAGACCACCATGTCATTCATAAGAATGTATGTGGAGATACAGTCGGGTGTGGAGTCATATGAAAGTCTTATACTATCCTGCTGATTTACCTACAACTGTCGCAAGAACTATTAGTTTCTGAACACTTATAGGTGGCAGAGATGGATGCTCACAGATGGTAGTTATTTATGCATACCCCCATGAATACACGATCCTCCCTCCGGATGACCTATCCGGGTCGTTCAGGGCTTTCCACCATATATGCGTGTCTTTACATATGCACTACTCCCAATACCTCCTCACAGTCAAATCATCACAGCTCAGGTGTCCGGGGTTTCGAGGAGCCGATCACCCTGTTTTAAATTAACTTTTATCTCACGGGGCTGGAAAACAGAAATTTTTTGTTCCGTACGGGCAAGGATCGCTTCTTATCTCCTCCACACAAATCAAACGAAGTGACACCCGAAAGCGTTGCTACATGGCGTTAGGAGGGAGGTGTATCTGCGCTTGTACAAATAAACAGTCCTAAGTAACTTTAGTGGGCATGTATTGTACGTTTGTGAAAGATAAGAAACCTAACGATAATCTAATAGTAGATCGTTAACTTTCCTACAAAGTAGTGGAGAAGAGGAAGTGGGGGAGAGGGTCCTATTTGTAAAGTATGCTTTAATTTCGTAACCCTTTTCGTTACCACCCACGATCAAGCCATTTGTACTACTAAACTGACCATTGATTTGGGAAGAATACGACAAGGGGGGAAAATGGCTGGGATAGGGCTTTTCCCAGAGGCATTCTTTTGGAAGGTAAATCGCCTGGGATATACCCTGTCCAACCCGTAAGCTAAAGATTCAAAGATACGGCCTCTTTCAAATTCCAACAGTTGTCTATAGTGACGTATGCACGTTGTATAGGCATGTGTTAGACATGTCTCAACCTCTACTTAGTATAGCGAATGTGCGTCATACAACGGCTATCTAGAAGCCTTTATTATACGGTACAGTGTTTTGCAATTCTAGCATGCGTGCGTGTGTGCGTGTACGTGTGTGTGTGTGGATTCATACGTAGTCACACCAAACTGTGCTATTATCTGTGTATCTTCCCTGTGCATAGTTGTAAACCAACTTTTGGGTTGTCGGATGGTTCTGTTTGGATGGGCGGATTTTTTTTGTTGCAGAGTGTATTTATTCAAGTACCGCAAGAATGTGATTTTTACAAGGATGAACATCTTTTTGTTTTTATTTAGATCAGAAATAGAGAAATCGTGCAGTCCTGTTGTGTTTTGCCATAATGATTTACAAGGAAGTATGTCTCACTGTTTTTAATAAAAATATTTATGTAATATTTACATTCCATTCTAAAATGGGGTGCGATATTGTTACAGAGATGTTTTTGATGCTACTTTGTGTTTCAGTATATCTGAATTGATAAAAATACAGTAGAACCTCCATATAACGAACTTCCGTATAGCGAAATTCTCTATATAGCGAAGTTTTGGTAAATTTCCGTGATCATTATATATGAAAATGCTTCTATATAACAAAATAGAAAATGTAGTGGTCATGTCAGCGATATAGTATTCCGCAATACCGTGGGAATACAATACGATTTTAAAATACGTGGCAATCAAACAAAATGAGGCACGCCTAAGAGAGTTTAAAATCCCTAAACTTACTAATCAAAAGTTTTCCTAAGCACACACACACACAGAAACACACACCTATATTTGGTTGCCATAAACAGTGCGAAGCTGCTAGGCTTGGAACAGGTCCCACTTGTCCTTGAATACTCTGTATTGTTTGAATAGTAGTACTTGTCACGCTTTTTTGCTCATTTGATTACCAGAAATCCAGACCTTGCAAATTTCCCACAGGGGTGCTAACACTTTTATGATGAATCAACACCGCCATTTGTTGTGCAGCAGGATGTTAGAAATTTTTCTACAAAAGCATGAATGTGTATGAAAGAAGCATTAAATACATTTTCATTTTAAGGTAAGAATTGTTCAACTGATTTTTTTTATACCCATGTACATTTATTTCACACCTAAAATCATTTATTTTTAAATGGTTGAATGTTATTTATGAGAAACAGTCGTAAATTGAAAAACGAGGTTTCAGTTGTGGCACCATATCGCCCTGCCTTGGTTCATGAATACATCGTTTCCACATAGCAAATTTTCTATATAACGAAATTTTTTCATGGCACCGCCCATTTCGTTATAAGGAGGTTCTGCTGTATTTATAAACTACACTGCCAAATGCAAAAGCTGCAGTGCTTGTACGCTGCTTAACGTTGTACGGTACAGCCAGTACTAGTTTAAGGTTTTTTGAGGCATTACCCCTACGCACGGGGTGTTGATGGTAGTTGTAATCCCCAATGTAATGAAATTTTGTATATTTATCATACTTATATGTGAGTTCTAGCGCGGTAACCCCCGCCTTTACAAATTTTCTACATACGCCTATGTTGTGGGGCTCTAAATAAAACGTTCCCAGACTCCTTTAGTATAAATCCAATTAACTAATCTCCACTAACTATTTCCAATTAATTATTGGATGACTGGTAACGATTTTGAAGTAGAGTTCGATTTTCACTGCGCATATCCCCCCCCCACCCCAAAAGAAAAGTGCTGACCTTAGTCATTTGCTTTTTTTTGTGTCTATACTATAATCCGGCCCTGAATACTACAAATTGTTCTGGGCACTATACCTACAATGCCATCTGTTGTCCACTTAGAAAACTACTTCTCATTTTATCCGGGTTAAAAGAGCTCCGCGGCCATTTATTTTTAGAAAATCTACATACAACCCATAATGGACTTTATTTAGTTGCTACAGTTCAGCATATTTATCTTTAAATTACAGGTAACATGTTGCTATTGGATTCGCCGAAACCTGCAGACAGAAATTTGTTACTTATTGATTTCGAATTCGGAGCATACAACTATAGGTAAATATTAAATGCATTACATAAACATATATGGAATGCACATTATATAAACATACATTAAAGACACGTTACACAAACATGCATTAAATACACGTTACACAAACATGCAAATTTTTGATGACTTTTCTTTTCCTTATGTAAGCTTGAAATATTTGAATGAAAACAATTCACGAAGTAGGAAGTAAATAATTCCTAACATCCTTGCTTTTCGGTTCAGATTAGGTGATTTGGTTTGTTTGTGGTTTTTCGGCTCAAAGACGACGACGGTTATGCTGCGCCGGGACCTACTGTTTTCCGAGGAATCTGAACCTCTTAAGCCCTAGGGAACCAAACCGCGGACTGCGGTGAGCAGTGCGATCTTTATGAGATCTCCGAGTAAGAGTTCTTTGTACACTGTTGGGAGTCGAACCCGGATTAACGGCGTACTAGGCAAACGCGTTACCACACTGCGCCACCGCAGGGCCCGGTTCAGATTAGAGTTTTTTTGATATATGAGAATGTGGAAGAAGAATAGCAAAATCTTAATTTAGTCTTGATCAAAACGGCCTTTAGATTTACATTCTAACGTTATGGCGCATTTTTATGCCCAGATGCTCTTGCGCCATAAAAAAAGCCAAACAAACAAACATTCTAACGTTCTGCCCCTAAACCACTTAATCAGAGCTAAAGTTTCTTTAACATTGTACTTAGATTCCTTAATTTATGGGTATCCGGTCTTAATTGCCTTACTCAATTCCTTGTAAACTTTCCCTTTGCAATGTGAGTTAGAAATGATAATACTTGCACCAGCGCTGGGGAAGGAGGGGCAAATACCCAGGGCCCGTCTTCCTGAACGGCTCGGTGCTAAATTTCGATAACATAACAGATATATAATTTTCATTAAACATAATTAGATGGAGGCCCAATTTACTAAACTACCTAAAGGGCCCATAACTTCCGACCTCAGTCTTAGTTTACGTAAAGCAACAAACGGACAGGGCATAATATTGTGATTAAATAGTGATAGTAAGTGCACAGATACCAAACGTCATTCTTGGGATGCCCAGAGGACGTTCTGTACATTCTTCGAACATCCCTAGGACGATCTCTGCTATCTGGGTGATTATGACACAGAAATATTGTATATGAAAGCCCAAAATTGTTAGGTAAAATCAACAGCGCACCCAGAACATTTCTAAGGGGGGGAGGGACAGATGGTGAAAATGGTGAGCGGCCATATCAATTACGGTTGTCCTTCAAGAGTGGATTCAAGGAAATGCATGGGGCGATTCCATGACCCAGCATGTGGAAAATGAGATGAAAAGCACCTTAAACTGGGGTAAAAATAGGAATCGGAAACAAATCACAGCCTCCCCCCCATGAAAGATTTCGGGATCCGCCCTTCTTTTCCCTTCGTGTACATTTATCATTATTAAATTGCTACTAATTTGACAGTGCAATATGCTTAAATAATTAGAGATAGTAGTAGATTTTGTTTACACGAGTTTACAATGGCCAGCCTTTGTCCACCACAAAAATTGCCGTTTTGATAATACGTTTAAGTATAACACTATTATGCAAAACTTGCTTTTGGTTGCTCTTTGTCCATAATTCATTCACAGAAGCCTTTATCTCTTCCATGACTTTTAAAAAATCATCGCCTTTTAAAAAGAAACGAATCCTTATGGTTGTACCATAGTGATTTATTGTTTATTTTTTTAAAAGCACAGATATATATTTTTAAAACAGAATTTCAGAAAACTTAAAAAGTTAAAACCAGAAATTTAAGGAAATATGGATTAGTTTTTCTTGATTGCTAGCCCCGTTTCTTGATGTCATTTAAAAAGTAAGGAACGTTTCAATGATAATTTTAAAAAAATTGTAATAATATAATAAAATTACAACAATAACAATTAAATAATTAACTTACAAACATGAGGTTAATAATTTGTTATGAATATGACTTTTACAGAGGATGTGATCTAGCGAATCACTTTAACGCAAGGTGCTCCGACATTGGCATGAAAGAGGATTTCACGTTTTATTGGTTTTTGTATCTCGAGAACTACCCAACAAAATCCCAACAAGTAAGTCAATTAATAATAATAATAATTATAATAATAACGGTATGATAATGATGATAATAATAATATGACAACAAAACGTATTTTGTTTTGGTGATGGCAGACAATTTTTCCGCCATCAAGTTGTTAACAACTTAGCTCCAACTCTGACTATTCGTGAATTTTTTTTTATCTAAGTAAGCCAATTGTTTTGTGTTTTGTGAAGCGAGAACAGATAAGCTTGTTTTTCACCAGAACTTATAGTTTTCATAAGCTTGTTTTTCACCAGAACTTATAGTTTTCACGGGAAATTTGGACCTCTGTCGCCAAGGAAACCAAGTATCGTAATCAGGGTAGTTGATAATTTTTTTGACTCTTTGCACGTTAACAAGTCAATAACTTATTAGTTTAATCAAGTCTTCTTTCGCTTTGCCGTTTTCCCATGTTATATAGCAGGAGCGGGCAAATGTGGCTCTTCGTTAAGTGCGGCTCCCATTGAAAATTTAAATCCCTTTTTTTATTATTTCATAACTTTTTTCACAAACCTTGTTAAATTGACTGAGATATGAAGATCATTTTTGCGTAGGATCTTAAGTACAAAATATTTAATAATTTTACACGAGTAAAAGCAAATATCATTAATATCGAGGAAGAAAAGTTAGACGAATATAAAGAAAAATTGAAGGAATTGCAGATTTCAAATATAGGTTTGAAGATTTGAAAAGTCTGAAATTTACATTTGCATATTTTGTGAACCCATTTATTTGTGATATTATTGAAGATGGATTTTGTATTTCTGAAATAATACTTGCTCATAAAGTGGCTGGAGAATGGGAGTTATTAGATATAAAAGAGGATCAGGCATTGCAAATGCAGCACAAATCTACTTCTATAATTGAATTCTGGGAACTAGTGCCAGAATTAAAATACCCTTACTTAAAGAAAGCTGTTTACTATCTAATTTTAATTTTTAGTACAACATATTGCTTTGAATCTTTGTATTCCACAGTGAGGCTTGTGAATTCGAAATATCGTTTACATTCATCTTGCACAATTGCTGCGGACGGCTTTAACAAATTTTTTGCCGAATTTCAAAGAATTGGCAAAAGGACTTCCTTAAATGTCATATTTTTTAATAATACATTTTTATTATACTATATTTTTATTATCAAAAT
>QLNU02015045.1:17798-53105 GCA_006491805.2 Dysdera silvatica
GCTATTTTCTCATGTTTTTCTAGCCAAGTAAATGGAAACACTTATAGGAATTTTCCACGGAGCAGTCCACGCACATGCGCAGAAGTTTCGTCCAGTTCCCACAGCCTCACTCTCCCGGCAGGCTCACTCTCCCTCTAGCGTTTAATCAGTTTCACCAAAAGAGGGTACAAAATACGAATATGCGATTTTACCTGCCACCTAGTGTCAAGTTGTTCTTATTAGCCAGCAATAGTAACGTGGTTCCATCTGTTATAAGCTATGCACTACACGTGCATTTTCAAAAGATTTAAATCTGATTTAAATTTTACTCAGTCAGATTATTATCCAGTAAATAAGACTCATGAAATTCTAAAACGGAACAAATTATAGCTAATTACACTTTTTTATATCGTTAGTTCCAAATAAAATCGTTTGAAAATAGAGTTTGAGTTTCTTTTCCTTTCTTTTTTTTTTTTTCAAAAAATTCTTTAAACTACACAAACTTTGAACATTTTCTCAAAACCAACTTCGTTACTTACGGTCTTTTTACTTGCTTTTCTGTCCCCTCATACATAATTTCTTCGCAGTGTATTGTTAAAATTCAAATATCTTCAGTTGTGCAACCATTACAGACTGTTTCCGAGATTATGAAGTCCTTGGGCGAGCTTCAGTTTCAGATTAGAAGTTGATACAGGGCCTGATTTAGGATTGGAGGCGCACGGGGCACAACGATTTTTGACGCCCCCTCCATTACCGTAACTAGGAAGGTAACCCCCATAGAAAATCTCTTCTAAGCATTGAAGTATATGGTTTAGCCCCCTTGAGAAAAGTTAGGCTCTAGACTTCGAAGCTAGTTACGCCCATAACCCCACCACCGCCGTACTAGCAGAAATATATAAAATTCTGTCGTTCCGCGCCCCCCTTATGGCACGTAAATCGCGGGGGATAGTGAAGGGGCGACATTGATCATTAGCCTGCCTTATGTGTATTATTACAGGATATAATAACGATAATTTTATAAATTAATTTAGTTTATCTGACGACAGTTTTTTTTTTATATTATTGTAAGGGGCTAGGGCGGATGCAGAACAAAATTTTAGGGAGGGCGCAAAGCTTGAAAATTCACTTGTAAGTTTAGTTTTAAGTATTTTTTACTTGAATTATTATTCTCAGTGGGAGGCACTCCCCCTGCCTGGATCCAGCCTTGTGGGGCAGGGGTTGTTTCAAGCAGTTCCTCACAATTTCAGATTTAGGAAAAAAGGGTAAAGGGCGTCTTCTCGTCGAGAGCCGACCGACAGAATTCTACAGTATATAATTTGCAATTTAAAAAAACAAACAAACCCGCTGCCTCTTGCCCTCCTAAAAATTTTGCGCCCTGGGCAAGTGCCCAACGTGCCCATTTATAAATCCGGCACTGAGTGGATAATAAGCCGATGTGCTTCGTAGGCGTTACTTATCTTTGAAGCAGGTACGCAATATTATCTGCGGGTTTCTGATAATAACATCGATAATAACATTTGTTTATAAATATCATGCGCAGTATAGCCCAGATGCTCTTGCGCCATAAAAATCCAAATCCATAAATATCATGAATTTCATGTTTTTTATCGTTCAAACAACCACACTTCCAAGCTCGCTCTCTCTCTCGCTAACACATTGGCGAACGTCTGCTGACGCCAAATCGTCGTAAATTTTTATATTGCCTTCGATTGGCTAAAGAGTTTTTCTGAGATTGTGAAGTCCTTGGACGATATCAAATTTCAGATAAAAAATTGATAATGATTTGTTGTGTTTTGTAGGCGTTACTTATCTTTGAAGCAGGTTCGCAATAGTATCTGGGAATCGAAAGGGAATTTGTTTGTACAGAACTTATTAGCAATGAACCTAGTTGAAGATGCTTCCGTTTTTAAGGAAAGGGCGCATAAACTTTGCCAGGAATTCCTCGGCGGAGCGTGGAAAACAATTTCATTGGAGGAGTTACGCTTTAACGTAGTTCGGTAAGACTTAATTTTGATATTATCTATTGCGGCCCAGCTCCATGCCCTGTTGGAAACGCAGAGTTCCATCTGAACATCGAATGTAAGCAACTTAGAGCGCGCTCCATTTCCGGGTGAGTGACCGCCATGGGCGCCCATATGCTGGCAGAGGGGGCTCCAGTCTCCCCCCGCCGTTTAAAATTATGATTTGCCCGAATCTGCTGTGCATTTACTTTCAAAAGTTCTACATGCACGTTTTAAAATAAGGTACTTTTTAGCTCATTACTATTTTTCAAGCAGTATCAATTATTTTCGTAGCGTTTTGGTATCTTGTACATTCACTCAAATTCTCGATAGCTTTGAGAAGGAGGTAATAATTTTTCTCAGCCCTCCCCTCTAGAAGTACTCGTATGGGCGCCAATGGTGACGTCACCACACAGACGGACCACGTATTTTGGGCAGCCATTGCGATAACGTAGGTGTAAATCATTCTTCTGCAATGCAGGTAATTTTAGGGTTCTTATGCAATATACTGCAGGGTGCTAGAAGAGCTTTTTATAGCCCCGTGGTCCCAGGTTTGAATGCCGTGATGGAATAGGCTGGAACACGGTCGGATTGATAAACTGCTTGTTTCGTAGAGGCGAAGCTAACGATCGGTCGTGTAGAAACTAAATATTCCGATCAGATTTATGAGTAAAAAATCAACATTATAAGATTAAAGTAAAGTTCTTTATTTTATACTTATAACGTTAATTTCTACTTATAAATCTTAATATATGCTGTTATGAAAACCTAAAAAAGTAGGCCTGGGACCGACTTGCACTCTGAATGTTAATTTTTCTTTCTACTGCTGCAACTTGTCAGAGAGTGTACGGTAGGAAACCTAAAGAAAGGCTAAATAATTACTTAGCAACCTTATTACAGCGCTGATTAATTTACAACGAATTTTACAACAAAAACAGTCAAAGTTCTAGGTAATAACTGAAATTCAATGTAGTTAACCAATGTCAACCACTGGTTTACGAAGCTAGTATAAATGTACGATATTCAAAAGCAGATATTTACGTAGACGCGGTTTCTGTAACCGAATAAATTTTCTGCAATAATTTTGAGTGGAAATAAGTAAATCGATAATTCAATCCAAATATAATTTCTTTTTCAGTGAAAAATCAAAACAATACCTTTTTTCACTATTTGCTTCTTCGGTCAGGTCTTATTATAGTTTTTCAAAAATCACGTAACAGTTTATAGCAAATCTTCCAAACAGCAACAAATTTTACGAAAAAAATTTAAAATGCCCCCCCCCCTCCTCCCACGAAGAACATTCGTATTATATCATTCTATGTACTATATGAACGAGAATTACGAGGGCGAATCAGAAAGTCTTTGCCCCTATTTTTCATTAGCCAAAATAAGGTACATATAGGTAATTACAAATGGGGTTTGTCCCAAAAGTTCCCGAAATGATTTTTTTAAAATCATTTATTCAATATCAGTTTACAATCTTTTCAGAACTTTTCAAAGTATTCTCCCCCTGCTTCGATGCACCGTTGCCAACGCTTCACCCAATCATTGAAGGCGCCCTGGAAGTCGTCAACGGGAATCTCCTTCAGTGAGGTCGTCGCGGCTGCTTTTACCGCCTCCAGCGTCCCATGCCGAGTTCCTTTCAGGGTTCTTTTGATCCTTGGGAACAAAAAGAAATCCGCTGGTGCCAGATCGGGGCTGTACGGCGGCTGGGGCAGCGTTGCCACACCCATTTTGGCCAGCAACTCGGAGACAATGAGCGCGGTGTGGGTTGACGCGTTGTCATGGTGCAAGATCCAATTGTCGCGAATTTCGTTTCGGACGCGTCGAACCCTGTTGCGCAACCGTTTGAGCACTTCACAGTAAAACTCCTTGTTGACTGTTTGTCCTTGTGGCACGAATTCACTGTGAACTACACCTTTTCTGTCAAAAAACACAATGAGCATTGCCTTGATTCGCGATTTGCTCATCCTTGCTTTTTTCGGGCGAGGAGACTCCTTGGTGTGCCACTCGCTGCTCTGGCGCTTTGATTCGGGATCGTACTGAAAAATCCACGTCTCGTCCCCTGTGATCACTCTGTCCAAAAATTCTGGGTCCGTTTCGTAGCGTTCATGCAATTCCTGGCACTTCAACAAACGCTGCTCCTTCATCTCACTCGTCAGGACTTTTGGCACCATTTTCGAGCAGACTTTCCTCATTTGAAGATCCTCCGTTAAAATGCGATGAACGATTGTTTTGGGTATTCCACACTCCTCTGCAATCACCCGAACACTTAATCGTCGGTCATTGTCCAAAACTTGACGCACTTTTTGCACCGAGTCGTCCGTTTGTGATGTCGACGGGCGTCCAGAGCGGTCGTCGTCGTTGACGGACTCCCGACCTTCCCGGAACCGCTTGTGCCACATGAAAGTTTGGCTTTTTTTCATCGCCCCGTCACCGTAGGCTTTCCGAAGCATTTCGAGTGTCTCCGCCCCGTTTTTACCCAGTTTCACACAAAATTTGATTGCATAACGCTGCTCCAAAAACTGGTCCATTTTTTGATCGACGAGGGTGCAGTAGATACCTCTGCGCGGAGCGTGACCCTGCCTCAACAACTGCCCGCAGGCGACTGATACCGGTCTCGTTTCCAAGCTCAGATCCCCCACCAACTTCTCCGCCCCGTCAGCCAGCGTTGCCAACTACAAAAAATCATTCCGGGAACTTCTGGGACAAACCCTATATACGTACTATTCTACGTACCTTACACTATTTTTCCACATAGTCCCCACACCGGTTCAGACATTTGTCCCATCGCAGCACTAAATTTGAGATGCCCCTGTGGTAGAATTCGTCCGGCTGACTGTGGAACCACCGTCGGACTGCTGTCTTGGCTTCATCGTTGCACGTGAATCGCTGTCCTGCCAGGAACTTCTTCAGCGGACCGAAAACGTGGAAATCACTAGGGGCGAGGTCCGGACTGTATGCAATCAGAACCGCCGACAAGCTCCGGTCATTTCACTGGGAGAGTCTGGACCACCCACCATACAGTCCGGACCTCGCCCCTAGTGATTTCCACGTTTTCGGTCCGCTGAAGAAGTTCCTGGCAGGACAGCGATTCACGTGCAACGATGAAGCCAAGACAGCAGTCCGACGGTGGTTCCACAGTCAGCCGGACGAATTCTACCACAGGGGCATATTATATATACTATATAACAATGTAAATTGTTACATATAGATTTTGTTTTGAAGTAATTATCTTCGTCTTTGCACTATATGGAATGATACATTGTCACACATCATTATTATCATGTTCTGTTATTGTATTTTAATAGTTAATTCGTTGAAAGACATGGGTGGATTAAGATTTTATGGAAACTTAGAAATTTATTCTGGGTTCCTTTGTAGATTAAAATTAAGCCTGTGCAATTATATATTTTAGAAAATAAAGTAAAAGAGTTAGGAAGTGTTCAAGTATTACGTAAGCAATATTTTGGCCATTTTATACCCCTCTCCCTCCTAAGCAAAAATTAACATGGGCTAACAGGAAAATAAGCACAACAGCAATGCCCTCTCTCCCCAAAGGTGCTTACGTAATACTTGAAGTCTCCCTTACTGAAAACAAAATACACATATGCACTTTCGAGTGCGGAAAATGACGATATGAAATTTCCAATCATATTATACACATTATAAATTTAGATACTTTTTCTCACATGACAAAGGCGGATTTTGCCTTTCATATCTTGAAGTGCGGTGAATTCTGTTTATAACGATAATTTGTTTTGAATGAACCTGCATATAACGATATTTTTGCAATTTCCAGTCTTTATCTATTTGTTGTGTCTAAAACTTTTTAAAGCAATACAGCTTTGACAATCCATTAATGCTGAAGAATATTATATATACAAATTCAGCCGGTTCTAGTACAAGGGTTCAAAGTCAGCCAAATATTTCTGAAGAGGAAATACGTTGATGTACTTAATTAATTCTCTTAGCACATACAAAGCTTTGAAGAATATACACTCTTCTATGAATATAGAGAATGATTTGACTTCGGATGAGGAATTATTAGTAGAGCTAGGAGATTTTGATGACCTAAAAACAGTCAGAAATGACCTATAAAAAATACATATGATCTAAAAACCAGAATAAAAAAAATGCCCTATAAACAAAAAAAAAAGTGATTTTAAAAAAACTTACAAAAAAGATTATCCAATATTTCAAATTAGCCATAGCAAAACTGAAAAATTTATTTGAGTATTGCAGAATTGTAATATATCGATTATCAATCAGGAATTTTGAATCCTTTCAAAAAAAAAAAAGGAACATTGACAAATTTACATTTTTGGAAAAGAAATGAAATTTCTGAGAAATTCATGGAAAAATTCCTTTTTTATTGAAAATATCACAAAATGCAAATTGTTGACCTAAAAATATCCCAAAACTGCCCTTTAAATCACCCAAAACATAAAAAATGCCCCATCCCTTAAAAATGACGAAAATTCAAAAAAATTGCCCTAACGAAGGTGTTTCTCTCTCAAAATATCTGCTTAGTTTTTCATTAAACACATTTATATATACTTAGGCAACGTTTTGGCAATGCCAAAAAAAAATGCAAAATCATCAAAATCCTAGCCCTAGTTATTAGTTATACCACCAATGAAGATACGATAGCGGAACTGAAAGTAAACGATGCGAGGGAGAGAAAAAAAAGAGAGAGAAACGTAATATTCAATAGAATCGTTGAAATATTACAGCATTTCAAGGAGAGAAAAAAAGAGAAACGTTGTGTTCCATAGAACCGTTGAAATATTACAGCATTTCATTCTGACCCTACCGAATGTCTGAGATGTGTATCTAAATTTGCTAGATAGTTAGAAAATATGTGTCCTGCAACGACTCTCCAGAGAGTACTCTCCACATAAACCAAATACCTGATTACTGCTTTTCTTTCATTAAATACAATTTTCTTAAGTTATTATTTTTTCTAACGTAACTTTTCTAAATACGTATTGAATGATAAAACATTCTGGTTTACGTCCACATAAATTAATTATACGCCACATATTCAGTTTCTATGTATTATGCATTTTTTAGTTTTCAATTAAAAATATAATTCCCAATTTTATTTTTATTATCATAAATATGCATTTTTTATTAATAGAATGGGAGAGACTACGTAAGCAATATTTTGGCCATTTTATACCCCTCCCCCCTGGTAAGCAAAAATTAA
This sequence comes from Dysdera silvatica, assembly GCA_006491805.2. Lineage (NCBI taxonomy): Eukaryota > Metazoa > Arthropoda > Arachnida > Araneae > Dysderidae > Dysdera > Dysdera silvatica. The sequence continues at coordinate 24,990 of QLNU02015045.1, forward strand.
CATTGGCTAACATAGGAAAATAAGAACACAATCCCCCTTCCCCCAAAGGTGATACGTAATACTTCCAATTGTAGTTAGAATACATATACTCTAGCATGTTTTCGATCCAATTACAGTTTGAGATTTATGTTCGTGTATACTTCTACTCTGTAATATTATTTAATAAATCGTTTAACGTGGTATTATTCAGTGCAATTAAGTTTTAAGTACTGCCATACGCATGGGAGGAGTGATGCAGTCATAACCGCATTGAGATGTATGCTACAATTTTGTATATACATATATATAGCTTTAGTCTTATAACCCACCCATTTACGAACATCCTGTGCGTATGCCAGTGATTTTAACGTTCCGTTTTTCGTATGGTTCATACCAAAATATGTGTTTATAGGCAGAGAAAAGAAAATTAAATTATGCCTCTTACAACCATACAAAAAGAGGAGTGTCAAAACTTTACCTATATTGAATTATTTCTCCTTTATTAAGAAGTTCCCCTTTGGTCAACATGGTCAGTGGCCGACTGTGAATATTGTGGCCCCGGCCCTACTTGAATTTGGAGGCCCCATGACGCACGTATTGGATATATATCTGAAAAACGTACGCACCCTTATTACCATTTAAAAATGGAGGTAAAAATGTGCTTTTTAATCCCACGTTCACGTCAATGTCGGATGTCCAAGAATGAACTTGCAGAGCTGAAGTTGTAAAAGTTGCGGTAAAAGTTACGAATAATAAAATGTGATAACGGCGAACCAATTTTGTGTTTTTGAAAACTCTGCTCTTTTATTATCCAATTCTCAAAGCTGTGGTTGTAATAGTTGTAATTAGATACCAGCTATGACTTCTCTGAATTGTTTCGGATTGTAAATCTGAAGAAAAAACATTTTTTTGTATTAATTTATTATTTTATCACGTTAAATAAAATTTTCAAATAAATTCTTTTGGGGCCCTTTCTTTCGCAGGGCTCGGGCGTGGTCCCCGCAATCCCTTGCCATAATCTGGCCCTGAACATGGTCTTAATAAAAATTAAATAATGTCCATTACAAAGCGTATTTTATTAAATTTTGTCTATAACGATATCTTTAACAGTTTATAGAACATCGTTATACACAGATTTTACTGTATACCAAACACAAAAAGAAATTATTAAAATCATCAATAGGCTAGTTATATAATAAAGATAGTTCTCGATCAGTGGCGGTTCTACGATAGAGATGGGGTCATAACCCCCACAAATATAACCAGATTTTATTATTCTGCCCGTGCATAAAGACAGGAATTTATGCCCCCGCTCCAAGTTTTATTGACTAGATTCGCCGCTGTTCCTGATATACGAACATCAAAAATTTAAAACCAATAAGATATAATATAGATTCATAATATATAGCTTAGAATATTCGCATGGATAATGATATTTATTTAATTACACTAAAATACGTGTGTCATAAATTATAAAAGTGAAACGAAACTTACTAGCACTTTTTCCAGAGGAAGGCAAGCTCAGTGATCAATTTCATAAATTATTTTTATTTAAATTTTAAGAGTATACGCTTATAAATGAATTTTAAATATTATGTAGTCTTAGAGTTTAAATAAATATTACTTACTTGAAATATAAATGGTAACTGGTATGTCATTACATCTTTCTTGTTCCGATAATGATGCGGAAGTATGAAAATAGAAGTGGGACTTCCAAGTCTCCAGGACTAACTGATTGCATGTAAAAACCATGAAGCCCAACTCCCATAATTTGTACACACTGTGACATCACCGGCTTTCTTCTGTAAGTGGTGTTCCTACTCACCCACCACCCCACCACAGTCCTCTGGAATCTCCAAAAGCGGCTTAGGGTTACGACTTAACCCGCGCCATATTCTCTGGGGTGGAAATCCGTGAGTCCAAGAAAGAATATTTAGGAAGGAAAATATATAAGCAGCTGAGATGTACGATGCAGAACTATATATATCTTGACACCTCGTCGATACTTAGTTAGCTAAGAGATTTCAACACCATGAGGTTAAGGGGGGGGTGCTAAACCACAGAATGGGTGTTTAGAGGAAGAGCCCCTCCAAACTTTCTCGTTGAAATTATTTTTTTTTTTTCTCGTCTGTAAAATCAAAAGTAACCATCGGCTTTACCAGGGCAAGCGATAATCCATTTAGCTCCATTTATTTGTTGTTGAGTTTATTTCGATTATCGTATAGTGGTGCATTAAGCAACAAAAAGTCTATCGTGATGCCTTCCCACAAATACTGCCGCCCTAGGCGGCCACCTAGTTCGCCTAATGGTCGGGCCAGACCTGAATCCAACAACGATTATGCACTTGTTATATCGGCTCATTTCTTATACCATAACAAAAGCTCGTTATTAGTATTACAATATTCAATTGTACCAATAGAAAACTACGCTGCAGAACACAGTAATCAACTTTTCTAAAAGAGAACACCTTTTACTGTTGCCATTTAAATGTTATGAGAAAAAAATATAAGAAAATAAAATAGGGAAGAAGCAAAAAAGTCTACGAACTTTTATCGCACGCTATATATAAAACACGCATTTTATTATTCTTTTCTAATCCGAATAATCTTCATTATGGCAAGGGATTATCGTCAACTCGATTATATATAGCGAAAATCGTTTATAACGACGGAATTTTTACAAGGAGCTTGGTTACTCCATACTAAATATATCGGTTATAACGACGGCGATTTTGTAGTCTACGTAGATTCTGAGTAGGGAAATTCGTATCGGATATAACCACGTGACTTGACAGTCATAAATCGGAACCACATGGATAACTTATCAAAATTTTAGCGTTCTAATTTTGTTTATTTACAAATATCCGAGAATTTTTATTACTGCTAAACCTGAATATTGAAGATAATGAACTTAAAAAAAAAACATGATTTATTAATTGAATATTACAAGGATCATGTTCTTTAGGGGGCCATTTTATATTTTCAGCGTAGGGCCCATAAAACTCTTAAACCGGCACTGTTCGGAAGTCGTGTTAGTCATTAGATTTGCTTTCTATATTATATATTTCAGTGTTTTCTAGAATTTTTTCAACTTAAAAATAAAAAGTGCTGTGTATTTAGTGAGGCTACACATGTAACTTAACATAAACGAAAACTAAATTCATTATAACTAAATACATTTGCATTTAATTTTGAAACCAAAAAATCCAAAATGAAATTTTTTTGAAAAATCGGCCATTGCAAAACACTCATGGAAACACAACCATCGTTTCTGTTTTGTTGATGCAAAAATAATTGAAAAAGTCCGTTCACCCTCAGATCTCAATTTTTTCGAGGCCTTTCATATCTTCAGTAATTCCTGTACAATAGTCAACGAGCCATTTGAGAACAAATTTTTCCCCTCATGTTACAAACCTCTCTTTCAATCAACATAATTTCTTCTTCCAACAATAATTTTTCTTTTTTTTCAGTTTTCATAGCATTCTGCATAATAGTGGCGAAACAAGTCAGCCATTTGGATATGTTACCTTTTTCGTTTTTGATTTAGTGGCAACAAATCAGTTTGGAAGAATTTTCTGACGATGGTGGAAGCTTGATTTTCCACCGAAACAATTGTAAAAATGTATCTCCAGCTCAAATTAAACTGCGTTTATAATTTGTTTTTAAATATTATTTTGCGCAGTGTATCGCTCATGTTTTTCACAAGTATAATACTTTTTACTACCCAAATAATTTATAAAACTCCAGAATGTATTATACTAGTATATAGGCTAATATGATTTTAAAAAATATCGTTTATAACGACCGAATTTTCACGGTCCCTTGAAGGTCGTTATAATCGGCTTTCAATGTATATGGCTTTGAAAATTGTCATCGTGACTAGATTTTGACTTTTAAAATGCAATTGCACACTTTCGGTTAATCTGTAACTGGATTTTTTAATGGTTTTCATTATATATATATATTTGTTTTTTAGGGGAGGTTTTTCGAATAAACTTTTTTATTGCGCTTTACCAGAAAATTGCGCCAATAGCAGCGATGACATACCAAAGGACGCATTATTGCGCCTTTATGGACCGATTCATGACGGCCAGGATTTCCGTCTTCAGGAAATTGCAATTTTCACCCTACTCTCCGAACGAAAGCTCGGTCCAAAGCTCTATGGATTATTCTCAGACGGTCGACTGGAAGAATACATACCGGTTAGTATATGAAATTGGACAAACCAAATTTTATAAAAAAATTGATTGCTTTTATTTACATACAAAATTTGTTTTTCTCAATCATAGAATATACCAATTGCTTTACCATTCATAATACCCTAACGTTACAAAATAACTAACGTAAGTTTAAAATATAAATATGATTAACGGGTTTAATGATTCAATGTATAATAAAAGATTTACATTGTTGTACCGCTGGATGTTGATGGTGGTAAAGAGCGAATATAGGCGAAAGAGTGATGGTAGTAAAAGGGTGGGGGCGGCATTTTTCAATTTTCGCCTAGGGCGGCATAATACCTAGAAACGGCTTTAGGTAATTCATTTTCTCAACAACTGCAACTGCCTTCTCGAATAACAAAATCCTAAAAAATTCTCTTCATCATTTATCAACTTTGCAAATTTCAACCTTTCCTCGTTGGGAATATGGAGCCGCTGTCTGACATACCAAACTCCTCTGTATTGGTTTTCAAGGAAGAAATTACTCTTTCCGTCCACGATAAGTTTGATTAAAGACATGATGTGAGTTATTTCTTTATATAAATGAAGTTTTTCTAATTTCAGTCTCGAACTCTGAATTTCAAGGAATTGAGTACATATTCTACTTCGATTGCCAAAGAGATAGCCAAAGTGAATGCTATGAAACTACCTGTTAGGAAAAGTCCGCTATTCCCGCGACAATCGTATGAGTAAGTCCAAACAATATATAAAGTATGCCTTTCTCCTGATGAAGAATAGTTGTTGACACATCCGAAAAATCGTGTGATCTATTTGCTACTTTATCAGTGTTTAACCTTTTTCATATAAAATTTCTCCACGGGTACTCTGTATTTTTATTCTGCAATATACGTACCTAATTATACTTAATAATTTTCGACACCCACGTTTAAACTTAAGTAAAAGCTTTTTTTTAGGTACAGGAGAAAAAGTGCCGCCGTCTCCGCCATAGAGACGAACTAGAATATTCCGTTGAACCCGTAGTGCCTTGACCGCTATGCCAACGAAGACAGGAACAACGCTCTCTTTCTCCGTATATAAGGATGTAAGATATTATTACCCTTCTCAGGGATAACACAATGTCACCGGGGTGAGCTTTTTGTGGGAGAATTTATTATACTTAATAATTTTCGACACCCACGTTTAAGCTCAAGCAAGATTTTTTTTTTAGGTATAGGAGAGCGTTGTTCTCGTCCTCTTTGGCACGGGCTCCGTTCGCGGGCATACAAGAGGGACCCTTTTTCCCTAATGTTGTTGTTAGGGTTCCATGTCCCCCCCCTCTCCAATTTCAAACAAAAATTTTATAATAGGTAACACAATTCAAAATTTATTTTTTTTTAATCAAAGAGTTTAAGAGCGCGATTATATTTTCCGGCCTAGTGTACTTAGTGCGAAATTAAAAAATGTATTTTGTTATTCATTTGATGTAATTATACCTATACGTGGAAGTTGCGAAATCCACGTTTATTAGCTCAAGCTAGAGCTTTTTGTTTTAGGAGATAAAGAGACTCCGTGCCCATCTTGGATTCGAACCAGGCTCCCTCCGTTGAGTTCAGTGTGTTTTCAAGACCGTAGCCAAGATTTAATTTCGGGGGTTCATAAATTTTTACAGCATGTATCGATACAATTACAGCATGCAAGTCCGTAGCCAAGTCCCATTAAAAATTTAATTTCGGGGGGAACCGGTCCCTAAGATCCCACTCGGTATACGGGCATGAGTGTCTGGACCGCTAGACGAATGAAGCAGTAACAACGCTCTCTTTCTCCATATATATAAGAATGTAAGACAGTATTACCCTTCGCGGGTATAACACAATCGCCACATAGTGGTCAACACAGAAAAGCTTCTGAGGCGAGTTTTTTGTGTGTTTTTCGTGGGGAATAATTATACGTGTTTTATTTTTTATTTGTATGCTTTTAAAGACGGCGTTCACCCCACAACAATGCAGCTGTTGCATTCTGGAATTTTCCAATGTAGAAAGTGTTATGACTGTTCAGCATATTTTAAAACGCAAATTTAATGTGCATCTGTGATCAGAGAAAGTGACATTCTGGCCGATCATCCGTCTCTGAGGAAGTTGTTGATCTCGTAAAAGAAGCCATTTTGCTTTGCCTAAAAATGTATACGCGCACAGTTAGCTGAGAGTTAGAGACCCCGAAAAACAGGGCAAGTACGATCTTACGGAAACGTTTGTGGTTTCACCCTTACAAGCTGCAGCTAGCCCAAAAGTTAGACTCGCAGGACTATGACAGTCGATTTGCATTTTGCGTTAATCTAAAGACGTTAATGGAAAAGAATGCTACCCTCGTGTGAAAGCTCGTTTCCAGTAATGAAGCGGCCTTCCACTTAAATGAGGTCAACCGGCACAATGTGCGAATATGGGCGAAGTGAGAATCCACATAAGACGCTAGTGGTAACGGGATTCTCCAAAAATTAATGTGTTTTGTGCCGTATTAAAGTGGACTGTGTACGGCTGTGTAGGAACCTTAAATGGAGAATGTTACCTGGACATGCTGAGCATTTTGCCACAATTAGCTTCTGAGGGTGGTGATTATCTCTTTCAGCAAGATGGAACACCACCACACTGGCATCTTGACGTCCATGAATTTCTGAACAATCATCTGTCAAACAAATGAATGGGTCGCGATGATGGTGCAACCGACATGTTTTGTAAGTGACCCTTGAGATCACGTGATTTAAGTATTTGTGAGTTTTTCCTTTTGGGGGTACGTAAAAGGCAAAGTGTACCAATCTCCACTATCCACAGCACTGGACGATCTGCATTAACGCATCACCGCAACTATAAACTAGATAACGAGGGATTTACTGTAGACAGTGTAGAACGAGCTGGATTATTGCATTGACGTTTGCCGAGTTACGGGAGGGATACATATCGAGTGTTTATAACGCAGATAAAGGTGTAAAAATGTTTTATTTTTGTGCATCTGTTGCCACTAAAATTTTTAAACTACTCCAAGAACCTTTTATTTTGTAACTATTTGAAACCAAGGACCTTTTTTGTGAGCACCCTGTATTTTGTGATCATTCCCAGATTTCTTTTAAACAGAGAAATTTTATGTTATTTGGAATTGTTACAGATAATTTTTTTGTGAATGTTTTGATATGACAAATACTCAAATTTTCATGTAGTCTTTCGAAGTTCAGATAAATTAATGCACAAATGAAATTTTTGCGTGGGGCACTGGATGGCGCGAGGCCTAAGGCCACCTCTGACATTAAGTGCAATTTCGTAAACAACTCAATCGTATTTTGCTAGTCATGAAAAACAATGGTGAAAATTTTGCTGCGAAATTGCGATTGATTGCGGGACGCGTATAAAACCATCACTTACTAATAGTTATCTACACACATACACCTGGTTTCATGCAAAGTTTCGGAACTTCAAAATGCTAACACCGTTTTTGAATTCGGAAACGAATGTTCTACTTTGCATTCATAGGCGACAAACAAGTGGTGACAGCCATTAATAATGTCGAATTACAGTCGTACGCGGTTATAACGCCATTCAAGAGACTGTCGAACTTTTAAATTTGGACCCATACATTTTTCAATGAAATTGAATGAATGAAGGAATGAATGAGAGAAAAAGAAAGAAAGGAAGGAAGGGAAGGAAGGGAAGGAAGAAAGTTGTAAACTTTTTTTTTTCTTTTTATTCTCACCTGTTGTGATCGAGAAAATAGAAACATAAAACTATGTGCGGTGCTAGTTAATAATAAAAATGAAAAAGGCAATGTAAAATACCAATAATAAAAATGTTAATAATAATAATCTAATCTATATCAGCCAATTCACACGTAATCTACATCTTATCGTATCATGTTAAGTAATCATCAATAATACCAGAGTAATAGCAAAAAGTTTGCCAAACAACCTAACGCAAAAAGTTGCAAAATTTCATGACGGGTATTACTATTAATCTTAGTACGAACATTTTCGACGTTAAAATTCTATGAAACAAGTCATAAATTCATTTTCTACGTGCACGTAGGCACCACAATCAAATGCGTAATCTGGAGCAATCTCAATTTTTGCTGTTGTTCTTTTTATTGCATCCATTGTTTGTTTATCTGTTGTACTATCTAATCATGCGTAATTTGTTATTGTTTTACAGATGGCTTGATTTTGCTAAGAAGAACGTCGATCCAAACAGCACAAATCCTGTCGAGAAAATGATTTCAAGCGGCGAATTTAAAAAAGAGTTGGAATGGGTGATGTACGATGTTTTTTAACGTATACACTTTGTGATAAAAATATCCGCACACCATAAGAAAGAGGAGGTGTGGGGATCAAATGAAACTTCATACGTGCGCTTGTAATAAGTGGTTACAACATCACAGAAATGGATTATTCATTGTGGAACAGCGATACAATTTAAAGTTCCCCTTAGTACTTTATAAGACCACCTCTTGCTTGAATGTATGTGGAGATACAGTCGGGTGTGGAGTCATATGAAAGTCTTATACTATCCTGCTGATTTACCTACAACTGTCGCAAGAACTATTAGTTTCTGAACACTTATAGGTGGCAGAGATGGATGCTCATAGATGGCAGTTATTTATGCCTACCCCATGAGTGCATGATCCTCCCTCCCTCCGTATGATCCATCCGGGTCGTTCAGGGCTTTTCCACCATATATGCACGTCTTTACATACATTACTCCCAATATCTCCTCACAGTCAAATTATCACAGCTTAGGTGTCTGGGGTTTCGACGAGCCAATCACCCTGCTTTAAATTAACTTTTATCTCACGGGGCTGAAAAACAGAAATTTGTTGTTCCGTACGGCCGAGTATCGCTTCTTATCTCCTCCATACAAATCAAACAAAGTGACACACGAAAGCGTTGCTACATGGCGTCAGGAGGGAGGTGTAGCTGCGTATTAGTACAAATAAACAGTCCTAAATAACTTTAGTGGACATGTATTGTACGTTTGTGAAAGATAAGAAACCTAATGATAATCTAATAGCAGATCGTTAACTTTCCTACAAAGTAGTGGAGAAGAGGAAGTGGGAGAGAGGGTCCTATTTGTAAAGTATGCTTTAATTTCGTAACCCTTTTCGTTACCACCCGCGATCAAGCCATTTGTACTACTAAACTGACCATTGACTTGGAAAGAATACGACAAGGGGGAAAATGGCTGGGATAGGGCTTTTCCCAGCGGCAATCTTTTGGAAGGTAAATCGCCTGGTATATACCCTGTCCAACCCGCAAGATAAAGATTCAAAGATACGGCCTCTTCCAAATTCCAACAGTTGTCTATAGTGACGTATGCACATTATATAGGCATGTATTAGACATGTCTCAACCTCTACTTAGTATAGCGAATGTGCGTCATACAACGGCTATCTAGAAGCCTTTATTATACGGTACAGTGTTTTGCAATTCTAGTATGCATGCGTGTGTGCGTATGTGCGTGTACGTGTGTGTGTGTGGATTCATGCGTAATCACACCAAACTGTTCTATTATCTGTATATCTTCCCTGTGCATAGTTGTAAACCAACTTTTGGGTTGTCGGATGGTTCTGTTTGAATGGGCGGATTTTTTCTGTTGCAGAGTGTATTTATTCAAGTACCGCAAGAATGTGCTTTTTACAAGGATGAACATCTTTTTGTTTTTATTTAGATCAGAAATAGAGAAATCGTGCAGTCCTGTTGTGTTTTGCCATAATGATTTACAAGGAAGTATGTCTCACTGTTTTTAATAAAAATATTTATGCAATATTTACATTCCATTCTAAAATGGGGTGCGATATTGTTACAGAGATGTTCTTGATGCTACTTTGTGTTTCAGTATATCTGAATTGATAAAAATAGAGTAGAACCTCCATAGAACGAATTTCCGTATAGCGAAATTCTCTATGTAGCGAAGTTTTGATAAATTTCCGTGATCATTATATATCAAAATGCTTCTATATAACAAAATAGAAAATGTAGTGGTCATGTCAGCGATATAGTATTCCGCAATACCGTGGGAATACAATATGATTTTAAGATAAGGGGCAGACAAACAGAATGAGACACGCCTAAGAGAGTTTAAAATCCCTAAACTTACTAATCAGAAGTTTTCCTAAGCACACACACACACACAGAAACACACGCCTATATTTGGTTGCCATAAACAGTGCGAAGTTACTAGGCTAGAAACAGGCCCCAATTGTCCTTGAATCCACTGTATTATTTGAATAGTATTATTTGTCGCGCTTTTTTGCTCGTTTCATTACCAGAAATCCAGGTCTTGCAAATTTCTTACAGGAGTTCTAACACTTTTATGATGAATCACAATCACCATTTGTCGTGCAGCAGGATATTAGAATTTTTTTGCACAAAAGCATGAATGTGTGTGAAAGAAGCATTAAATACGTTTTCATTTTATGATAAGAATTGTTCAACTATTTTTTTTTTTATATGCATGTATATTTCACACTTAAAACGTCCATTTTTAAATGGTTGAATGTCATTTATGAGAAACAGTCGTTAACTGAAAAATAGGATTTTAATTGTGGTATCATATTGCCCTGTCCTAGTTCATGAATACATCGTTTCCACATAGCGAATTTCCTATATAACGAATTTTTTTTTATGGAACCGTCGATTTCGTTATATAGAGGTTCTACTGTATTTATAAACTACACTGCCAAATGCAAAAGCTGCAGTGCTTGTACGCTGCTTAACGTTGTACGGTACAGCCAGTACTAGTTTAAGGGTTTTTGAGGCATTACCCTACGCACGGGGTGTTGATGGTAGTTGTAATCCCCAATGTAATGAAATTTTGTATATTTATCATACTTATATGTGAGTTCTAGCGCGGTAACCCCCGCCTTTACAAATTTTCTACATACGCCTATGTTGTGGGGCTCTAAATAAAACGTTCCCAGACTCCTTTAGTATAAATCCAATTAACTAATCTCCACTAACTATTTCCAATTAATTATTGGATGACTGGTAACGATTTTGAAGTAGAGTTCGATTTTCACTGCGCATATCCCCCCCCCACCCCAAAAGAAAAGTGCTGACCTTAGTCATTTGCTTTTTTTTGTGTCTATACTATAATCCGGCCCTGAATACTACAAATTGTTCTGGGCACTATACCTACAATGCCATCTGTTGTCCACTTAGAAAACTACTTCTCATTTTATCCGGGTTAAAAGAGCTCCGCGGCCATTTATTTTTAGAAAATCTACATACAACCCATAATGGACTTTATTTAGTTGCTACAGTTCAGCATATTTATCTTTAAATTACAGGTAACATGTTGCTATTGGATTCGCCGAAACCTGCAGACAGAAATTTGTTACTTATTGACTTTGAATTCGGAGCATACAACTATAGGTAAATATTAAATGCATTACATAAACATACATTAAAGACACGTTACACATACATGCATTAAATACACATTACATAAACATGCAAATTTTTGATGACTTTTTTTTTCGTGTATGTAAGCATGAAATATTTTAATGAAAACAATTCACGAAGTAGGAAGTCCTAACACCCTTGCTTTTCGGTTCAGATTAGGTGATTTGGTTTGTTTGTTGTTTTACGGCTCAAAGACTACAGTGGTCATGCTGCGCCGGGACCTACTGTTTTCCGAGGAATCCGAACCTCTTAAGGCCTGGGGAACCAAACCCCGGACTACAGTGAGCAGTGCGATCTTTTATGAGATCTCTGAGTAAGCGTTCTTTTTGCACTGCTGGGAGTCGAACCCGGATTAGCCGCGCAATAGGAGAACGCGTTACCACACTGCGCCACCGCAGGGCCCGGTTCAGATTAGAGTTTTTTTGATATATGAGAATGTGAAGAAGAATAGCCAAATCTTAATTTAGTCTCGATCAAACGGCCTTTAGATTTACATTCTAACGTTCTGCCCCTAAACCACTTAATCATAGCTAAAGTCTCTTTAACATTGTACTTAGATTCCTTAATTCATGGGTATCAGGACTTAATTGCCTTACTCAATTCCTTGTAAACTTTCCCTTTACAATGTGAGTTAGAAATGATAATACTTGCACCAGCGCTGGGGAAGGAGGGGCAAATACCCAGGGCCCGTCTTCCTGAACGGCTCGGTGCTAAATTTCGATAACATAACAGATATATAATTTTCATTAAACATAATTAGATGGAGGCCCAATTTACTAAACTACCTAAAGGGCCCATAACTTCCGACCTCGGTCTTAGTTTACGTAAAGCAACAAACGGACAGGGCATAATATTGTGATTAAATAGTGATAGTAAGTGCACAGATACCAAACGTCATTCTTGGGATGCCCAGAGGACGTTCTGGACATTCTTCGGACATCCCTAGGACGATCTCTGCTATCTGGGTGATTATGACACAGAAATATTGTATATGAAAGCCCAAAATTGTTAGGTAAAATCAACAGCGCACCCAGAACATTCCTAAGGGGGGAGGGGCAGACGGTGAAAATGGTCAGCGGCCATGTCAATTACGGTTGTCCTTCAAGAGTGGATTCAAGGAAATGCATGGGGCGATTCCATGACCCATCATATGGAAAATGAGATGAAAAGCACCTTAAACTGGGGTAAAAATAGGAATCGGAAACAAATCGCAGCCTCCCCCCCATGAAAGATTTCGGGATCCGCCCTTCTTCTCCCTTTGTGTACGTTTATCATTATTAAATTACTAATAATTTTGCTTATATACATACATAAACACATAATAACATACAAAAGCCTCATTTATGTAAATACAGCAATAACATATAAAATATAATAATATAAATACATAATAACATATAAAAATATAATAATATATAAATACATAATAACATATAAACTAATAATTTTACAGTGCAAGATGCTTAAATAATTAGAGATAGTAGTAGATTTTGTTTACACGAGTTTACAATGGCCAGCCTTTGTCCTCCACAAAAATTGCCGTTTTGATAATACGTTTAAGTATAACACTATTATGCAAAACTTGCTTTTGGTTGCTCTTTGTCCATAATTCATTCACAGAAGCCTTTATCTCTTCCATGACTTTTAAAAAATCATCGCCTTTTAAAAAGAAACGAATCCCTAGGTTGTACCATAGTGATTTATTGTTTATTTTTTTAAAAGCACAGATATATATTTTTAAAACAGAATTTCAGAAAACTTAAAAAGTTAAAACCAGAAATTTAAGGAAATATGGATTAGTTTTTCTTGATTGCTAGCCCCGTTTCTTGATGTCATTTAAAAAGTAAGGAACGTTTCAATGATAATTTTAAAAAAATTGTAATAATATAATAAAATTACAACAATAACAATTAAATAATTAACTTACAAACATGAGGTTAATAATTTGTTATGAATATGACTTTTACAGAGGATGTGATCTAGCGAATCACTTTAACGCAAGGTGCTCCGACATTGGCATGAAAGAGGATTTCACGTTTTATTGGTTTTTGTATCTCGAGAACTACCCAACAAAATCCCAACAAGTAAGTCAATTAATAATAATAATAATTATAATAATAACGGTATGATAATGATGATAATAATAATATGACAACAAAACGTATTTTGTTTTGGTGATGGCAGACAATTTTTCCGCCATCAAGTTGTTAACAACTTAGCTCCAACTCTGACTATTCGTGAATTTTTTTTTATCTAAGTAAGCCAATTGTTTTGTGTTTTGTGAAGCGAGAACAGATAAGCTTGTTTTTCACCAGAACTTATAGTTTTCACGGGAAATTTGGACCTCTGTCGCCAAGGAAACCAAGTATCGTAATCAGGGTAGTTGATAATTTTTTTGACTCTTTGCACGTTAACAAGTCAATAACTTATTAGTTTAATCAAGTCTTCTTTCGCTTTGCCGTTTTCCCATGTTATATAGCAGGAGCGGGCAAATGTGGCTCTTCGTTAAGTGCGGCTCCCATTGAAAATTTAAATCCTTTTTTTTTTTTTATTATTTCAAAAATTTTCATGAATCTTGTTAAATTGACTAAGATATGCATAAAGAGAATTTTTGTGTACGATATTAAGAACAAAATATTTAATAATTTTCTACGAGTAAAAGCAAATATCATTAATATCGAGGAAGAAAAGTTAGACGAATATAAAGAAAAATTGAAGGAATTGCAGATTTCAAATATAGGTTTGAAGATTTGAAAAGTCTGAAATTTACATTTGCATATTTTGTGAACCCATTTATTTGTGATATTATTGAAGATGGATTTTGTATTTCTGAAATAATACTTGCTCATAAAGTGGCTGGAGAATTCGAGTTATTAGAGATGAAAGAGGAGCAGGCATTGCAAATGCAGCAGAAATCAACTTTTATAATTGAATTTTGGAAATTAGTGCCAGAATTAAAATGTCCACACTTAAAGAAAGCTGCTTGCTATCTGATTTCAATTTTTAGTACAACATATTGCTGTGAATCTTTGTATTCCACAGTGAGGCTTGTGAATTCGAAATATCTTTCACATTCACCTTGTACAATTGCTGCGGACGGCTTTGACAAATTTTTCACCAAATTTCAAAGGTTTGACCAAAGGCCTTCGTTAAATGTTATACTTTTTAATAATACATTGTTATTGTACTTCATTTTTATTATTAAAATTTTGAAATAATTATTTTATATTTCCTTTCTCTTAATTATATTTTCTTATATATCATCATCATCATATTCAACCATTATCTATCCACTGCTGGATGAAGGTCTCTCCAAATGCTTTCCACACAAGTCTATCCTGAGCAATTCGCTTCCACGTCACCCCAACCTGTTTTCTTATTTCATCCACCCATCTAGTTTGAGGACGTTTTCTAGGTCTTCGGTGGTCTCTTGGAATCCAGTTCAGAATTTCTGTTGTCCATCGTTGATCAGTTCTTCTTGCAATATGCCCAGCCCATCGCCATTTCAGCCCTTTTACTTTAACAATGATGTCCTCTACTCTAGTTTGCTCTCTCACCCAAGTGTTTCTTTTTCGATCTCTCCTAGTTATTCCAAGCATGCACCTCTCCATGCTCCTTTGCGTTGTCTGTAACTTTCGTATTGCTCCAACTGTTAGACTCCATGTCTCTGATCCATAAGAGAGGACTGGCAATACACACTGGTTGAAGACCTTTCTTTTTAGACACAAAGGCAATTTCCCCTTCAGGATAAAACTGTTTCTTCCAAATGCACTCCAGCCAAGTTTAATACGTCTGTTGAGTTCTTTCATAATGTTGCCATCCATTGAAATCAGCTGGCCAAGGTAAATATATGAATCAGCAATTTCTAGCTCAGTGTTGTCAACTTGTATTTTTGTTTCCTCTACAAAATTATTGAACATGATCTTAGTTTTTTGTAGGTTCATCTTGAGTCCAACTTCTTCACTTCTAGTTGAGAGCTCTTGTACCATGTCTTGGAGTTCTAATGGGTCCGTTGAAAAAATAACAATGTCATCAGCAAACCGCAGATGATTTAAATATTCACCATTTATTTTTATTCCCTTGTTATTCCAATTTATCAGCTGAAAAATCATCTGTAAAGCAGAAGTAAAAAGTTTTGGAGAAATGGTATCTCCCTGCCTCACCCCTTTGCCAAGTTTGATAGTTTTGGTATCTTTATGTAACCGAAATTTTACTTGCATTTTTACTTACTGCGTTCCACCATGTCCAATGTACATCCTCCATGTCAGTTTGATCTTAAGAATTGATGACTGCTTATTTGATGTTTTAGCAAAGGCGCTTTACTCATAGTCAATAAATGCAACACACAATGAGTTCATATTCATTCGTTCTTACAATTAGTTTTCTTAATACTTAAATATGCTCTACATGCTAACTCCATTTCGAAATCCAGCTTATTCTCTTGGTTGAGCTGAATCTAATTTCTTCTGTAGGCGATGTGTTAGCACTTTTGTGAAGATTTTATAAATGGCAGGTAACAAGCTAATTGGTCGGTAATTTTTCAAATCCTCTTTATCACCTTTTTTATGCAAAAGAATTACTGTTGCAGAATCCCATTGGTTTGGTATGTTAACTCTGTTAAGACATTTGGTAAAGAATTTTGCAAGTATGTCTTCTACATGTTCTCCAGCTTCTTTTAGGATATCTAATGTAATACCATCATCACCAAGGGCTCTTCCTTTCTTCATATTTTTTATTGCAAATGAAACTTCTTCTTTTAAGATTTTAGGAGCTGTTCCTTCGAGTATTTCGGCGTCTTCGTTTAATCCACTGTTACTTTCATATAGTTTTTTGTAGAATTCTTCAACTCTTCTAAGTATTTCTTCCCTATTTCTTGTTACGGTGCCATCCTCTCCTTTTAATGCAATGATGTGTTTCTTCCCAACAGATAAACTCCCTTTAACATCCCTAAGGCTCTTGTTATTTTCAATGGCTTTCCTTACTAGCTCACAGTTGAATTTTCTTATGTCTTCTTTCATGCTTTTGCGCAGAGTTTTACAAAGTTCTATGTACTCAATCCTGGAACTGGTATTTTGATTGTCCACCTACATATCTCTTCGTCTTTTCACGAGCTGTTTCGTCTTCCCAGATAATTTGCTATTGTGCTTTTTACAGGTTACAACAACGATTTCCACAGTAGTTTCAACTATTGTCTTAACTATGTTTTCGTTTGTTTCTGAGATATCACTTTCATCAATAAGTCCTTCCAGTGCAGGAAAGCTATTTTTTAATTCCAACTTGAATGCCTCGGTATTTTACTTTCAGTTTCATTCGTCCACCTCTGCACCCTCGTTTCCTAATGACTTCATCGTTCTAATTTAGTATTTAAGTGCACTTTACATCTCACCATTCGATGATCACTTCCAGTATTAAATCTGTTCAGTACACTGCAATCTTCAATAATTGATTTCTTGTTTGCCAGGATATAGTCAATTTCACTAGTTCCCCCATTTGGGTGTTTCCATGTCCATTTTCTTTGCGGTTTCTTCTTAAAAAATGAATTCATGATGCTAAGGTTTTCAGCTTCTGCAAATTCGATGAGTTGATCGCCACGTTCATTCCTTTCCCCATATCCGTATTTACCAACCGATGTCTCTCCTTGTTCCTGTTGTCCAATTCTTGCATTGAAATCCCCCATGATGAGCTTGATATGTTGTTTCCCTTTGGTGTGTAACTCTTTGATTTCTTCATAAAATTCTTCAACCTCTTCGTCGGTATGGCTTGATGTTGGTGCATATACCTGTACTATTTGAAGTTGGTATCGCTGGGTTAGTTGAACAACAAGCCTCGCTGCTCGATCTGATGTACTTTCAACTTCCAGAAGACAGTCTTTAATTCTTTTGTTGATTAAGAAGCCAACACCACTTGTTCTTCCAGTTTCCGTTCCTCTATAGTAAAACAAATGTCCGCTTTTCAGTTCCACCAACTCTTCACCTTTTCTTCTAATTTCACTGAGTCCTACAATGTCCCATTTGATCTTGTCTAGTTCCTCTTCCAATTCCTGAAGTTTTGCTTCAGAAGCAAGGGATCGTCCATTAAACGTAGCCAAGGTCAATAACAAACGGCAGCCTGGGCCATTCCAGTGATTCTTAGCACCCCCTGCTTTCATGCCACACTGACCGCTGCCTTGATCAGGAGCACTCCAGCACCTGGAGACTAGGGGCCATGGTTTCTGGTGTGTCAACATAATGGAGGAATTAGCCATAATTTCACCACGCTGGCTAGACGGGTTGGTGAATTAGCCCTCCCCTTCCGCCTTTCTATCCGTGTAGCAAATATTAATTTGCCACATAAATAGAAAGCTCAGCCTGCACCACTTGAAGGCGGGGTAGGACACTAGGTTACTGGCCTGGCCGGTTCCACACATCGTCACATACGTTCAGCGTGTGGGTCTCCTTCCAGTTAGATACCAGCAACCCTTTTGCAGGCCATATATATATATATGTTTACATAGAATTTAAGACTTGTGTAGAATATGTAGCCATATTAATTAAATTTAAATTTGTGTATTTAATACTGAATAACTACGGTGCGACTCTTTATAATACATGAAAAACCGGAATGAGGCTTTCATTGACCTCACCCATCCCTGTTACATGGGGTCGGCGTTATGGTCCTTTAATCTTCTCTTCCACAATTTTCTATCCAATGCCTCTTCTCTACTCCATCCATACTCTTCCAGATCTTCCATCACTTTATCCTTCCATCTCAGCCGGGGTCTTTCTCTCTTCCTCTTACCCATTACCACCAGCTTATCCAATACCTTTCCAACATATTCCTCATTTCTCTGCTCCATATGCCCAAGCCATCTTAACCTATGTTCTTGTATTTTTTTTCCCATGGGTCCAACCTTGACCGTACCTCTAATTAGGTTATTCCTTATTTTATCCCTCCTTGTAACACCATTCATCCACCTCAACATTCTCATCTCAGCCACTTCCATCTTCCTTTCATGCGCTCTTGTAATTGGCTAAGTTTCCGCCCCGTATAACATTGCAGGTCTGACCACAGTTTTGTACAATTTTCCTTTCATCCTTCCGCTTACTTTCCTATCACAGAGCACTCCACTCATCTTTCTCCAATTTAACCACCCACATTGGATTCTGTGTTGTATCTCTGTGGTCAAAACTCAATCGCAGCCTACAAATGATCCAAGGTACTTAATTTTTTGCGCCGATGATAATCATAAACATTTCCTTTACAAGTCTTGTATACTTCTCCGATACTCCCTTTTCTCTCATACATCTCCATATCTCTTGTATAGGTACTCTATCATATACCTTATCCAAATCTATAAACGCCATATATAACTCTGCTTGCATCTCTCTAAATCTTTCTATCAGCTGCCTCAGCTCAAATATAGCGTCCATTGTTCCTCTACCCGGCGTAAAACCAAGCTGTTCAGTCCTATGTCTGTCTCCTTTCTATTCCTCGTTTCCACAATTCTTTTCCATATATTCAGTGAATGAGATATCAGCTTTATTCCTCTGTAATTACCACATTCTTGCACATTACCTTTGCCCTTATATATTGGTGCAATAATACTCTTCCTCTACTCATATAATATGCTTTTTTGTCTTCCATGCTACATGTCAGGTCCCATCTTTTCTTCATCTCTGTCTTATGTTTTATTGCCGATTCTACTTCTTCATTCACCACCATGCTTTCTTTCCATTTGGCGGTCCTTTTCCTGATGTTTTTCCTAGCACCTCCTTTTCTGTCTTTCTTATAATATAACTATTAAACTTCCACCATTCTGGTAAATCTTCCGCCAACGTTATCGCTTTTAGCACCTTTTCCTTGAACCATTTCCTCATATCATTCTCCTTCAGTTTCCACCATCTTATCTTCTGTTCTCTCTGCCTTGAACGTTTCATGTTTTTACTAGTTGTTAGTTCCAAATCTATTACACGCAGTCTATGCCGTGCCGCAACACTCTCACCACTAATCACCTTACTGTTTCTTGTTTCCTTCAGATGCCTTCTACGACACATAACATAGTCAACCTATCTATTTAATTAGTTTAATCAAGTAATTCGAAAAATTTCCTTATCGCGAATACGAAAATTTGTTGTTGCGATGTTTTCAAAAAAATTGAATAACATTTTCGAAAGTTCGTAAGGGAAACTTTTTAAAAAAGCAAGAGTAAATCACGATATTTTGAAGTCCACGTTTCGTTGCTCAAACTGCAATTCATATGACCCATCAAAGCTTGTAATAGTTGGCTAAATGAGCTGTAATTCGAGCAATAAAGTCTGCGTTTTAAAACGTCACATTTGAGATATCCTCCCTCACAATAATTGTAGCACTACCTGGAGGACTTCTGTGCTACCCGTTTCGCTTGGCAATTGTAATTGTCCCTGAGAAGGGAAATAATACCATTAAAAAAATCACGAAGCTAAGGCATCGTCTCACAGGACTCTGGTTGGCATGATGCTTCGGTTCCAATAAAGAGATCTTTGGTACAATTTCAGCAAAGGAGGATGTCTTTTTTTTTTTTAATTAGAACTCCCCAACTCTTATGATAGTGGGTTCAAAAAGCTTTAACTTGAGGGAAAAAGTATTGGTGTTAGCGCATCACCTTTAATCACATTTCATTGATCTTCTCCCTTTCATGAAAATTACGTAACTTCATATTTCGTAATTCCCCACCACTTCACGAAAATTATGAAAGCTGTCCTGATTTTGTTTGTTAACAACCTTCCTTGATAATTGTGATTTGGTAATTGTAATTTTCTACCCTAAGGAGAATAACAATGCCACGAAAAGCAGTAAGCGTGCAGCACTGTTAGCAAGTAAAATTATTGAAGCATGGAATATATATATATTTTTTTTAATTTGAAAAGGTTGTAAAATCATTTCTATTTTTCTAAGTTAGAAAATTACTAAAAGAAGAAAGGAAAAATTAATAGAAAAAGAAATTAGTATGATAAAAGAACTTAAGGGAGATAAGAACATATGCAGAGTTTTAGGGAATTGAAAATGTTGACGTTGTATCATCAGTAAAAATGTGTAAAGAGAATATGAGATAATTCATTGCTTAGGTTTGCTGGCGCACATACAGTACAGCTAACCACATTCAATTCGTTATTGTCCAAATAATCCTCTCACTCAAGGAGCTAAGAAACAAATGCTTAATGAAGAGCCTAGTACTATATGACGTAGAAGTAGATAAAGGGAGATGAAGGAAACCGCGAGAGAGTGAGCGAAGATTCTGTTGTTTATCTTCGCCAAGGGAGATCTTACTGAGGTGGAGGATGATGGATTTGATTCTCTCAGTCGATCGTGTACAATTCTAGCAGTTCATCAGTACCGTTGTTTTTCATATGCGAATGTTGTCGTATCGTCTTTGTATGAGTACGTCTTTGGTAATGAAACTTTAACCAAACTGTGATTCCATTTTTGTCATGTGAACCGTCTGTCTGCTTTGCCGTACATTAAACTAACGGTATAGGTAAGTAAGCAATTAAGAGTGTATAATGAATTAAGTAGTAGTCAAGTCACAGCGGCGCTAAGGCAAAATTTTAGGAAATCATACATTTTATAAACAAAATTCTGTTCAAGTAGTAAATAAAAAATATGTGGATTCTACAATTCTATTAAGAAAATTGTGTTTTAGAGCAATGACCCTAAAATTTTGAATAAATCAACTAAGAATCGTGGGAATTCAAGCACAAATTACAGCTTGGAACACGTGTCATAAACTGCGTTCCGAAAATATAAAAAACCACAATGCTGTTTGACACAATGAAGGCGACAAGGGCGAAAAGGAGGACTTTTGGCTATTTTTTCAATTGTTTTCTTTATTTTATTATCTCACTTCAGAGGTCATTCCTGGTTTAGTTCGGCTTGGGCTCATGCGCTTGTATCACATTATTATTATTTTACACTTATTTGCCCCGAAGCTTAATGCTGTGGACAATGTCGGATCCAGAGGGGACTTCGGAGTTATGGGGTCTTACAATGCCAGCTCAACAACCCACGCACATAATGATAATTTCTTCCCCCATCAGATTGATGGGCTATTCACTGGTTAGGGAGTTCCCCGATTAGATCCACGGTGGATCCACCCCTGATTTAGAAGAGCGCTAGGCAATTTTTTCAGGACTACACCACTGTAAAGAATTAAATAAATTCGGGTCTCGTTAAAGATTTAATGAATATTTTATCATTTACGTAGTTGTATTCTCCCTTTAATTCTGCTATTAATAAATGTCATATATATATATGCACGCAATCCTTATAATATATCTCTGCTAATAATAAATGTAATATATATATACCCGTAATCCTTTTCACAATTACTGAGTTTTAGTTTATCCATTTTAGTTGATATTTTCATATGTGTGTTCTCGATTAATAGGGATCATACAAGTACTACAGGAAACTGAGAATCAGGTGAATCTGTAGTAGCAAATTTTTTCGATGTAAAAGAGTTTACCAGTTAATTAAATTAATCTTAACATATTCTTTTGGCGATATCACGCAAGTAAAATTTTATTTGGCGGGCGAAGTTCGGTTTCAGATTTTGCGCCGTGGTTTAAATGACTTCTCTGTTTTTCAGATTGAATTTCTTAATGCGTATTTAAACCAATTGCAAAAGGAGGGGATCTCCTTTGAACATGATCTTGAAACAGAAACGAATAAAATTCTAAGAGAAATTTCAATTTCGAGATTGGCAGTGAACTTGTTCTGGACTGCGGGAATTTTTAAATTCAAAAGTGTCTCAACAAATAATATTCCTTTTGCGGTAAGTTTTTTTGCAGTTTTTGTCATAATTTTCTGATTTTTACTATTACTTAATGTTAACTGACTTAACCAATGAAGCTGAGTTTGGATTTACGATGGATGTTCAAGTAGATTTAAAATAATACTAATTAAAATTAATGAATTTGTTTATTAACATCGTTAATAAAACCAATTGAATAATCTGTAGGCTTCCACAATATAAATGTTTATTTTTCCATTTTTCTTAACTGTTTCCACTTGGAAACGCAAGAAAACGAACTTAAAAAGTTCAACTTCTGAAATTGGCACCATGCCAAATCGTTTCCTTTTATTTCATATTTTTCAAATATTGTATAATCTTACTTTTTATACTTAGCAACAGTGTACGTAGTTGTTTTCCGAATTCTAGAATCAAATCAGTCGTCTGTTTTCCATTGACATGCGTACATGTATCATGAAGGCTCCGCCAAAAAGGCGTATTAAACTTTTTAACGTTGTATTGTACTTATAATTATACGTATTTACGTTTTGGCAAATTATTAAATTAACTGAAATATTTAAAGCTTTTTATGAATATTTTTTTAACTGGATGGGTTTACTTCCTAATTATATATAACTAATAATTACCATATAACCTCCCTAAGCCGAACGCCATCGTTTCTGTGAAAAAGTGGTCGTGCAGAGAGGTGGTCTCTGAATGAAGGTAAATTTAGCATTGGGCGGTCTATGGCGGGTAGAAATCCATTTCCAGAAAAGGTCGTCGTTAAAGGAAGTGGTAGCTGAATAGAGGCGGTCGTTAAAGGATGTGGTCACTGAATAGAGGTAGTCGTTAAGAGAGGTTTTACTGTATTTTATAAATACATTAACTATACAAATACGCTAATAACTATTTTATAAATATTTTCATTATGTAAATATGTTAATTATTTTATAAATATATTAATTATACAAGTATACTAATTATTGTTTCATGAATATATTAATTATATAAATAGTATGCTAATAATTATTTTATATGTTATTAATTTTATAAATTTGTACTGATTTTGGAAAAATATGCTAATCGCGATTTTATAAAAATATACTAATGATAATTTTAGAAAACTTACTATGTAATGATTTTAAAGCTACTTCGACAGTCAAAGGCTAGAAAATAGCCTGCTATGTTTACAATTCAATAAAAGCAAAATTAATTTTTCATTGGAAGCGTTTATTTTCCAAAGAAATCCAGTTTCAATTAACATGGTGCTCTATAGACATTGACTTAATCGTACGTCTAGTGGTCCAACTGACTGAAAACGTATATATATATATATATATGGCCTGCAAAAGGATAGCTGGTATCTAACTGGAAGGAGACCCACACGCTGAACGTACGTGACGATGGGTGGACCCGGCCAGGCCAGTAACCGAGTGTCCTATCCCGCCTTCAAGTGGTGCAGGCTGAGCTTTCTATTTATGTGGCAAATTAATATTTGCTGCACGGATAGAAAGGCGGAAGGGGAGGGCTAATTCACCAACCCGTCTAGCCAGCGTGGTGAAATGATGGCTAATTCCTCCAATATGCTAATACACCAAAAACCATGGCCCCTAGTCTCCAGGTGCTGGAGTGCTCCTGATCAAGGCAGCGGTCAGCGTGGCATGAAAGCAGGGGGTGCTAAGAATCACTGGAATGGCCCAGGCTGCCGTTTGTTATTGACCTTGGCAACGTATAATGGACGATCCCTTGCTTCTGAAGCAAAACTTCAAGAATTGGAAGAAGAACTTGACAAGATCAAATGGGACATTGTAGGACTCAGTGAAGTTAGAAGAAAAGGTGAAGAGTTGGTGGAACTTAAAAGTGGACATTTGTTTTATTATAGAGGAACGGAAACTGGAAGAACAAGTGGTGTTGGCTTCTTAATCAACAAAAGAATTAAAGACTACCTTCTTGAAGTCGAAAGCACGTCAGATCGAGCAGCGAGGCTCGTTGTTCAACTAACCCAGCGATACCAACTTCAGATAGTACAGGCATATGCACCAACATCAAGCCATACCGACGAGGAGGTTGAGGAATTCTATGAAGAAATCAAACAGCTACATACCAAGGGGAAACAACACATCAAGCTCATCATGGGAGATTTTAATGCAAGAATTGGACAACAGGAACAAGGAGAGACATCGGTTGGTAAATACGGATACGGGGAAAGGAATGAACGTGGCGATCAACTCATAGAATTTGCCGAAGCTGAAAATCTTAGCATCATGAATTCATTTTTTAAGAAGAAACTACAAAGAAAATGGACATGGAAACACCCCAATGGAGGAACCAGCGAAATTGACTATATACTGGCAAACAAGAAATCAATTATTGAAGATTGCAGCGTACTGAACAGATTTAATACTGGAAGTGATCATCGAATGGTGAGATGTAAAATGCACTTAAATACTAAACTAGAAAGGCAGAAGCTCATTAGGAAACAAGTATGTAAGAGGGTGGATTTAAAGAAATTAAAAGAAAATACCGAGGCATTCAAGTTGGAATTAAAAAATCGCTTTTCTGCACTGGAAGGACTTATTGAAGAAGTTGACATCTCAGAAGCAAATGAAAACATTGTTAAGACAATAATTGAAACTGCTGGGGAAATTGGTGGTGTAATATGTAAAAAGCAGAATAGCAAATTATCTGAGAAGACGAAACAACTCATGAAAAGGCGAAGACTTATGAAGGTGGACAATCAAAATACCAGTCGCAAGATCGAGTATGTAGAACTTTGCAAAACTTTGCGCAAAAACATGAAAGAAGATATAAGAAAATTCAATTGTGAGTTAGTAAGGAAGGCCATTGAAAGCAACAAGAGCCTTAGGGTTGTTAAAGGGAGTTTGTCTATTGGGAAGAAACACATCATTGCATTAAAAGGAGAGGATGGCACTGTAACAAGAAATAGGGAAGAAATACTTAGAAGAGTTGAAGAATTCTACAGAAAGCTGTATGAGGGAAACAGTGGATTAAACGAAGACTCTGAGATAGTCGAAGGAACAGCTCCTAAAATCTTAAAAGAAGAAGTAGCATTTGCAATAAAAAGTATGAAGAAAGGAAGATCCCCTGGCGATGATGGCATTACATTAGATATCTTAAAAGAAGCTGGAGAACATGTAGAAGACATACTCGCAAAATTCTTTACCAAATGCCTCAACAGTGGTAACATACCAAACCAATGGGATTCTGCAACAGTAATTCTTTTGCATAAAAAAGGTGATAAAGAGGATTTAAAAAATTACCGACCAATTAGCTTGTTACCTGCTATTTATAAAATCTTCACAAAAGTGCTAACACATCGCCTGCAGAAAAAATTAGATGCAGCTCAACCAAGAGAACAAGCTGGATTTCGAAGTGGATTCAGTACAGTGGACCATATTCAAGTATTAAGAGAATTAATTGAAAGAACACATGAATATGAACTTCCATTGTGTGTGGCATTTATTGACTATGAGAAGGCCTTTGACTCTATTAAAACATCAGCAGTCATCAACTCTTTAAGATCAGCAGACATCGAGGATGTGTACATTGACATGGTGAAATGTGTGTATAAAAATGCAAGTGCAAAATTTCGGTTACATAAAGATACCAAAACTATCAAAATTGGTAAAGGTGTGAGGCAGGGAGATACCATTTCTCCAAAACTTTTTACTTCAGCTTTACAGATGATTTTTCATCAAATAAATTGGAATAACAAGGAAATAAATGGTGAATACTTAAATCATTTGCGGTTTACTGATGACATTGTTATTTTTTAATGAACACATTAGAACTCCAAGATATGGTACAGGAGCTCTCAACTAGAAGTAAAGAAGTTGGACTCAAGATGAACCTACAAAAAACTAAAATCATGTTCAATAATTTCGTAGAGGAAACAAAAGTACAAGTTGACAACATTGAGCTAGAAATTGCTGATTCATATATTTACCTTGGCCAGCTGATTTCAATGGATGGCAGCATTATAAAAGAACTCAACAGACGTATTAAACTTGGCTGGAGTGCATTTGGAAGAAACAGTTTTATCCTGAAGGGCAAATTGCCTTTGTCTAAAAAGAAAGGTCTTCAACCAGTGTGTATTGCCAATCCTCTGTGGATCGTAGGAGACACGGAGTCTAAATGGTGCTGAGAAATACAAAAGTTACAGATAACGCAAAGTGCGAGCATGGAGAGGTGCATGCTTGGAAGAACTAGGAGAGATCGAAAAAGGGAACACTTGGGTGAGAGAGCAAAATAGAGTAGAGGACATCATTGTTAAAGTAAAAGGGCTGAAATGGCGATGGGCTGGGCATATTGCAAGAAGAACTGATCAACGATGGACAACAGAAATTCTGAACTGGATTCCAAGAGACCACCGAAGACCTAGAAAACGTCCTCAAACTAGATGGGTGGATGAAATAAGAAAAGAGGTTGGGGTGACGTGGAAACGAATGGCCCAGGATAGACTTGTGTGGAAAGCATTTGGAGAGACCTTCATCCAGCAGTGGATAGATAATGGTTGAATATGATGATGATGATGATGATGATGATATATATATACTGATACTTAGAATATTTAACGCTTAGTGAAATCTTAATTTGGCAACACATACAAAATATCGAAACAAGTTCGACTTTTCCCCTCAAATCCTCTCCCCCACCCCCTATCCTTTTCAAGGCAATCTTCCGATTCTCCAGTTTGGAGGTGGCTGTTTCTTATAGACTAGTTCGAATAACCGAATGGAATTTTCAGCTTATAAACAGCATGCAGAGAAGTGCTTTTTTGTCTTTTAAACTGATAACTGCTCCCTCTTTTGAAATGCAAGTCGCCGGAAAGCCTCATTTTAGAAAATTTTCAAATTTCAAACACTTGTACGTTAAAAGAAGGTGGAAGTATCACCTCCATTTTTTGTGTAACTCCCTGAGGTATAGTACTAACATATAAAAAAACTCAGCATTAATATCTGTCCCGCTTCATGAGTGAATTGTTTTCAATTTACTCATGAGGCAATTTACTCATGAACTCTTGTTTTCAATTTACTCATTTCAATTTACTCATGATTACAAGAAGATTTCAGCGATATTTCAGTCAGTATCACATTACTCAGAATTTAAAAACAAATAACCTAAAGCTATAAAACTTCCTGATGTAAGTAAACAAACTACGTAGATTTTAAATCTTTTTGAATTTTGGGTTTATCTTTGTTGGTTAAGGGGACTTGGTGGTTTTAAGTCATCGAAAACAATGGAAAAATGCACTAAATTTAGGAACAATTTGTAAAATAACTATTCCTTGATTTTTATAAAATTGTCACAACTTATAAACTAGATAATTATCTCATCAATAACATAGTTTATAGAAAATTGTAACGTATTTTCATTTTTAATAATAAAAAAATTAAATTGATTTTTCATATGATTTAAATATTAGAAGTTTACGACGCGCATGATATATTCGCTTAGCCATAACTCAGAGCTAAAAACACAGTTTTATAATAAGAAGGAGGGTTGCATGTAGAGATTGAGTGAGTAGTATTTTAAATTTATAAACATATTTATAAAATATGAATTTTTAAATTATTGATTTTCTCAAATATGGATATTTACGTGATTTTTTAATAGTTTTATGTGCATGATTTTGTAATTTTAACTAGTATAACAAAATTAGTTCACTCATTTTGTGTAATATGATTATACGAAGGAAACTGCCAAATTTTATTTGAATATAGCAAACAGCAAAAATTATATCATGCGCGCAAGATCCAATTTTGACGTTCA
>QLNU02015045.1:73464-89627 GCA_006491805.2 Dysdera silvatica
TCAATAAAGACTAGGTGCGGCAGAACTGTTAAATGTCCGAAAAGATTGACTTTGTGATGCATTTAGACTCTAGCAAATTTTTTGGTTTGAGTTAACTATTGAACTCTAACTCAAAGGTGGGAGAATGTGGAAAGCTAACGATGCAAGAGACCGTAGTCGGAGACATTTCCATTGCGCCATCGTCAGTGCTCAAAGAAACTGTTACAGTTATAGTGAAGTTTGTGTTAAGTTTTGGTTCTGGTTAAGTCATGAGCACGCTAAGATGCCACGA
Organism: Dysdera silvatica; assembly: GCA_006491805.2. NCBI lineage: Eukaryota > Metazoa > Arthropoda > Arachnida > Araneae > Dysderidae > Dysdera > Dysdera silvatica. Next base: position 73,736 of record QLNU02015045.1, read on the forward strand.
GGTGTGGCTCTCTTGTTTTTTCTGTATTTTAGAATTCGATTAGTAGTTTATATGAATGTGGGTGTTCGTAAAATTGTAAATAAAGGTATGTTTACCCGTGTTAAATTTGGTGAGCTGTGCTAGTGCTTGAACTGCCATCATCAATTTTACGAAAGCGGAGTTGAAGTAGGTGATTTGTAATTTCATATCCCGAACCCGACGAAAAAGATAAGTACACTTTGATAATTTCAAGCGTAATTTTTGATATCTTTTAACAAATATATAATAAATAATATTTTTTCAGTTTACTTAGCATCCTGCATAATAGATGGCAACAAAAGTCGCGCATTTGGATATGTTACATTTTTCGCTTTTTTCACTTTTTTGTTTCTGATTTAGTGGAAAGAAATCAGTTTGATCCAATTTTCTGAAGATGATGGACGTTCGATTTCCACCGAAACAATTGTAAAATATATCTCCAGCTCAAATTAAATTGCGTTTGTGTGTAATTCGTTTTTAAATAGTATTAAACTTTTCGGTTTCAAAATTAAATAAAAATGGATTTAATTATAATGAATTTAATTTCCGTTTATGTTAAATTATATTTATAGCCACACTAACTACATAACACTTTTTTTTTTTAAATTGAAAAAATTCTATAAAACACTAAAGTATACAATGTAGAAAATGAATCTAATGACTAACATGACTTCCGAACAGTGTCTGTTTAAAAGTTCTACGTGCCAATGGTGAAAAAATAAAATAGGCCTCTAAAGAATATGACCTTCGTAATATTCAATTAATAAATCACGTGTTTTTTAAGGTTCATTATCTTCAATATTCAGGTTTAGAAGTAATAAAATCTCTCGCATATTTGTAAATAAACAAGATTAGAACGCTAAAATTTTGATAAGTTATCCATGTGGTTTCGATTTATGACTGTCAAAGTCATGTCGTTATATCCGATATGAATTCTCCTACTCAGAGTCTACGTAGACTACAAACTCGCCGTCGTTATAACCGATATATTTAGTATAGAGTAGAATAGCAAACCAAATTTCTTGTAAAAATTCCGTCGTTATAAACGATTTTCGCTATATATAATCGAGTTAACGACAATCCCTTGCCATAATGAAGATTATTCGGATTAGAAAAGAATAATAAAATGCGTGTTTTATATATAGCGTGCGATAAAAGTTCGTAGACTTTTTTGCTTCTTCCCTATTTTATTTTCTTATATTTTTTTCTCATGACATTTAAGTGGCAACAGAAAAAAAGTGTTTTTCTCTTTTAGAAAAGTTGATTGTTGGTTTCTGCTGTGTAGTTTTCAATTAATACAATTAAGTATGTAATACTAATAACGAGATTTTGTTGTGCTATAAGAAATGAGCCGATATAACAAGCACACAATCGTAAGTATATATAAATGTGTTTAATGAAAAATTAAACAGATTGAAACACCTTCATTAGGGTAGTTTTTTGCATTTTCGTGATTTTTAAGGGATGAAACATTTCTTATGTTTTGGGTCAACAATTCGCATTTTGTGATATTTTCAATAAAAAAGGCATTTTTCCATAATTTCTCCAAAATTACCTTTTTTTTTCCAAAAATGTAAATTTGTGAATGTTCCCTTTTTTTATGAAAGAATTCAAAATTTCTAATTGAAAATCAATATATTGCAATTCTGTAATACTCAAATAAAATTTTCAGTTTTGCTATGGCTAATTTAAAATATTGAATAACCTTTTTTGTAAGTTTTTTAAGGTCACTTTTTTGTTTATAGGGCACCTTTTTCTGGGTTTTAGACCATAAACGTGTCGTTTATTGGTCATTTTCTGCCTGTTTTTAGGTCACCAAAATCCTAACTCTACTAATAACTCTTCATCCAAAGTCAAGTCATTCTCTGAATTCATGGAAAAGTGTATATTCTTCAAAGCTTTGCATATACGAAGAGAAATAAGTACATCAACGTATTTCCGCTTCAGAAATAGTTGGCTAACTTATACTAGATAATAACATTATACTGATATAACATTATACTGATATAACATTATACTAGAACCGGCTGAATTTATGTATATAATATTCTTCAGCATTAATGGATTGTCGAAGCTTTATTGCTTTAAAAAGTTTTGGACACAATGTATAGACTGAAAATTGCAAAATTATCGTTATATGCAGGCTCATTCAAAACAAATTATCGTTATAGACAGAATTCACTGTATTTCAAGATATGAAACGCGAAATCCGCTTTCACGGAAAGAAAATTATCGAAATTTAGGTGTATAATATTAAATACCACTCATGTGTAATTATATTCAATCATAACCATGTAAAACAATTAAGCATTAATTATTTCTCTTTGCCATTCTCTCCGTAGACCCAAATTTGGTGGTTTCAGGAAGAATTTATGAGAATTTCCATAAAGAAAATAGAAAAGAAAAGGAATAATTCTCGTTCATAGAATGATATAATATGAATGAAGTTTCTCGTGGGGGGGGGGGACATTTTAAATTTTTTTCGTAAAATTTGTTGCTGTTTGAAAGATTTGCTGAAAATGGTTACGTGAAATTTGAAAACATTATAATGAGACCTGACCGACGAAACAAATAGTGAAAAAGGGTATTATTTTAATTTTTCAATGGAAAAGAAATTATATTTGGGTTAAATTATCGGTTTATTGATTTCCACACAAAATTATTATAGTAAATTTATTTGGTTACAGAAACCGCGTCTACGTAAACACCTTCTTTTGAATATCGTACCTTTATATTAACTTCGTAAACTAGTGGCTGACATTGGTTAACTACATTGAACTTCAGGTTAACCTAGAACTTTAACTGTTTTTGTTGTAAAATTCGTTGTAAAATAATCAGTGCCGTAATAAGGTTACTAAATGATGCACAAGATAGCAAAACGCTACAAAAATAATTGATATTGCTTGACAATTAGTAATGAGCTATAAAGTGTCTTATTTTAAAATGTGACTGTAAAACTTTTGAAAGTAAATGCATAGCAGTTTCGGGAAAATACAATTTTTAAACGGCGGGGGGAGACTGGAGCCCCCTCTGCCAGCATATGGGCGCCCATGGCGGTCACTCACCCGAAAATGGAGCGCGCTCTAAGCTGCTTACCTTCGATGTTCAGATGGAACTCTGCGTTCCCAACAGGGCATGGAGCTGGGCCGCAATAGATAAGATCAAAATTAAGACTTACCGAACTACGTTAAAGCGTAACTCCTCCAATGAAATTGTTTTCCACGCTCCGCCGAGGAATTCCTGGCAAAGTTTATGCGCCCTTTCCTTAAAAACGGAAGCATCTTCAACTAGGTTCATTGCTAATAAGTTCTGTACAAACAAATTCCCTTTCGATTCCCAGATACTATTGCGAACCTGCTTCAAAGATAAGTAACGCCTACAAAACACAACAAATCATTATCAATTTTTTATCTGAAATTTGATATCGTCCAAGGACTTCACAATCTCAGAAAAACTCTTTAGCCAATCGAAGGCAATATAAAAATTTACGACGATTTGGCGTCAGCAGACGTTCGCCAATGTGTTAGCGAGAGAGAGAGCGAGCTTGGAAGTGTGGTTGTTTGAACGATAAAAAACATGAAATTCATGATATTTATGGATTTGGATTTTTATGGCGCAAGAGCATCTGGGCTATACTGCGCATGATATTTATAAACAAATGTTATTATCGATGTTATTATCAGAAACCCGCAGATAATATTGCGTACCTGCTTCAAAGATAAGTAACGCCTACGAAGCACATCGGCTTATTATCCACTCAGTGCCGTATTTATAAATGGGCACGTTTTGTACTTGCCCAGGGCGCCAAATTTTTAGGGGCGCAAGAGGCTGCGGGTTTGTTTGTTTTTTTAAATTGCAAATTATATACTGTAGAATTCTGTCGGTCGGCTCTCGACGAGAAGACGCCCATCACCCTTGTTTTCCTAAATCTGTAATTCTGAAAAACTGCGTGAAACAACCAATGTCCCCCAAGGCTGGATCCAGGCAGGGGGAGTGCCTCCCACTGAGAATAATAATTCAAGTACAAAATACTTCAAACTAAACTTACAAGTGAAATTTTCAAGCTTTGCGCCCTCCCTGAAATTTTGTTCTGCATTCGCCCTAGCCCCTTACAATAATATAAAAAAAAAACTGTCGTCAGATAAACTAAATTAATTTATAAAATTATCGTTATTATATCCTGTAATAATACACATAAGGCAGGCTAATGATCAATGTCGCCCCTTCACTATCCCCCGCGATTTACGTGCCATAAGGGGGGCGCGGAACGACAGAATTTTATATATTTCTGCTAGTACGGCGGTGGTGGGGTTATGGGCGTAACTAGCTTCGAAGTCTAGGCGGCTAACTTTTTTCTAGGTGGCGGCTGAACCGTATAATTCAATGCTTAGAAGAAATTTTCTAGGGGGGTTACCTTCCTAGTTACGGTAATGGAGGGGGCGTCAAAAATCGTTGTGCCCCGTGCGCCTCCAATCCTAAATCAGGCCCTGTATCAACTTCTAATCTGAAACTGAAGCTCGCCCAAGGACTTCATAATCTCGGAAACAGTCTGTAATGGTTGCACAACTGAAGATATTTGAATTTTAACAATACACTGCGAAGAAATTATGTATGAGGGGACAGAAAAGCAAGTAAAAAGACCGTAAGTAACGAAGTTGGTTTTGAGAAAATGTTCAAAGTTTGTGTAGTTTAAAGAATTTTTTGAAAAAAAAAAAAAGAAAGGAAAAGAAACTCAAACTCTATTTTCAAACGATTTTATTTGGAACTAACGATATAAAAAAGTGTAATTAGCTATAATTTGTTCCGTTTTAGAATTTCATGAGTCTTATTTACTGGATAATAATCTGACTGAGTAAAATTTAAATCAGATTTAAATCTTTTGAAAATGCACGTGTAGTGCATAGCTTATAACAGATGGAACCACGTTACTATTGCTGGCTAATAAGAACAACTTGACACTAGGTGGCAGGTAAAATCGCATATTCGTATTTTGTACCCTCTTTTGGTGAAACTGATTAAACGCTAGAGGGAGAGTGAGCCTGCCGGGAGAGTGAGGCTGTGGGAACTGGACGAAACTTCTGCGCATGTGCGTAGACTAAGGGAAAATTCCTATAAATGTTTCCACTTACTTGGCTAGAAAAACTGGAGAAAATAGCTACTACTGTCACATTTCTGCGCATACGCGTGGAGACATTATTATAATAATATATATTTGTTTATTATCGGATGCTATTTTTAATTATTATATTTATTATACTATATTTATTTTATTTATATTATATATATATATATATATATTGTTTGTTAATTTTAAATTTGATATTATTATGATATTATTATTAATAATTATTATTATTAGTATGTGTTATTATTTATTTTATTTGCATATATACATTTTATTTTTTAATTATTAATATATTATTATATAATTATAGAATATACACTAGTATGCAAAACTTAAGCAACTTTTCTGATTTTGGCCTTGATTCTGCAAAAATCAACTGGAAGACATGAAATTTATACTACAGAGGTACAATATAGTACTGAAAGGATGAGGAAAGTATAGTAGCAAAAAAAAAAATGAATAGGACGCATGCAATATGGAACGAAGTAGAAAAGGCTTTATTGACAGAATGGCGTTGGTACAAAGCCACTGTCTGGCCAAGAGGGAGAACAACAAACCAAAGAACCCTAGTAAGAGACATGACCTCCCCTAACTGAAGTGGTTGCGTGGCACCGTTTGTCCATACTCAACAAGAGATTATCTAACAGCCCTTGGGGTAAGCGTTTCCATTCCTCGAGAAGCAGCTGTTTCAGTTGTCTGGTGTTCGCCGGAGGGTAAGATCGTGCCATCAGGCGTCTCCTTAAAGTACCCCTATACATGTTCAATGGGATTTAAATCAGGGGAGCATGCTTGCCAATCCATTCTATGGATATCTTCACTTTCCAGGAGCTCCTCAACAGCAAGAGTTCTGTGTGGCCGTGCATTGTTATCCATAAAAACAAAGTCGGGACCAATGGCATCCCGGAAAAGACGCACGTGGGGAAGCATAACTTCATCACAGTAACGATCTCCGGAAACTGAATCTCTGTCGAAAATGTGCTCTGTCCTTCCGTTCATCATAATACCTCCCCATACCAGCATGCCAGGACCACCCCAACGATGTCTTTCTCTGATGTTAATGGGATTAAAGCGTGTCCTTACCTCTCTCCATATCAACGGGCGCCGAGAATCGTTTGTTAGACTGAAACGACTCTCATCGGTAATGGGACGTGACTCCATAGATAAGGTGTCTAGTCTTTGTGTTCTCTACACCACCATAAACAGTGCCGCCGATTGGCTGCTGTCAATGGTATGCAGCGTTCAGGATGGCGGGGCTGGATCCCCGCCTTCGCGCTGAGTCCGTGGCTGTGCTAAACACCTTCCGTTCCGGGCTTGGCCGGTTCCTGTAGGTTACTCGGCTGGCCCATGGGGGTGTCTCCGGTCCTGCTGCCTGGGCCGTGGCCGTTCCCCGTGACGGTTCCAACGGCTGCTGGTTTCGGTGTGCGTTGAATGACGACTTTACGTGAACGTGCATCTATGAATGCCGTGTTGATTGGCAATCCATCTCCCCCTCAGCCGCCTCGGCGGCTGATTACGCTGTTCAAGCGTCCTGTCTGGGATTACAGCGCCGCCACCTTCGGCGGCCACCAGTCCCAATAAACATTTGCATAACAACACACACACACAGGACGGCGGGAAAATAGATCACCTTCATTGTCATCTGGCCACAGTAAATACTTGTACAGTAAATACTACAGTACTCCTCATTGAGCCAATGGTAAAAAATATAAAAGAAACTTACATTTCCGCAAGGTGGCACTGCGGGCAGTCTATTTGCTTACTTTTCCCATGTTACATCTGCTGGGTATGAATTTTTAATTGCAAGGCAAATTAATTTGTTTGCTAATTAAAGTCAAATATAATGTATGTCTAGAAAGTAATTGCATATCGTCTGTGCAGCTTGCCAAAATATACACCGAGTAATTAAGTAAGTACTTCATTGACAAAAATTACTTGTCATCCTTCCCTTTATGTTTTTGTGTGATTTAGAGATACTTTTCAACCCTATTACTCCTTTCAGAATTTAAACGTAATATAATAATTATATATTCCTTTCCATTTTAATAGCTCTTTGTTTCATTTTGGAAAACGCCACATTAAAAAAATAAACATAGCTATATTCAACTATGATTAAAATTATCTAAATTTGAAATCTGTAAACATTTGGGCGCTCTTTTAAAATACGGTAATCGCTCCCGTTTTGGCGACTTTTTATTTGCATGCATTTTTTTTCTTTGATTCTTGTTCTCTCTTTGATTCTTGTTCTCTCTTACTTCTTTTAACGGTTTTTTTTTTAATCGAATTTCATAGTGTTTATTAAAAAAATAGCCACAGAGTTCCCGAGCGCTGGCCAGGGACCATTCCTCATTAACTGACCACAAAACCCGTAGCGCCCCACCCCTATGTCCTTTAATTCAATGCATCCATTAAAACTAGGGTTTTTCAATCGGGAATTCTCAGGTTCTTTCTTTCTTTTATTATTTATATATTAATATAAAATGTTATTATAATAATATACATAATATTTATTAATGAATAATTTATTCAATCTTTTTCCGGAATTTCTACTATTATATTTTATTATATTATGTAATTATTATAATATATATATATATATATATAAAAAGTTTTCCTCGCCCATTATATATATATATATAACTTCCTTTGATAACTCGCAACCCAGCGACGTGAAAAAGGCTATCTCAGACTCTGATGATATGAACCATAATGAAAATATGAATGGAGCATCGGTTGTCGCGCTCTTAAATCAGAACCGCGTTCGAGTTTTAAGCAGAGGGGCCAGTTCGAAAAATATGCAACAGTCTCTCCTTGGAGGTGTCGGCGGTTGTAGCGGCGCCTCCAACTGTACGGCTACTAGAACCAACACAGCCCAAAGTGCTTTGCAGCCTAGTATAGGTACAACCACTAGGGCTGAAAGACCACGCCAGCGCATGTCATGGACAATAGATATGAACACCTACATCATGCGCACCTACTATACGATTACAAAGCTGGAAACAGACATGACAAATTACAGACCCACACTTCACGCCAAATTCGCACAACAGTACCCACACCTGGACATCAGTATAGAAAGGATAACAACCCAACGCAGGAACATAATAACCAGAAATCTCTTAGCAGAGCCCATACTACAAAGGTTAAGAGATGAAGTCGCCAATGACCTGGCAAACACTTCAACCAGTGTGGCCAACCCTGAAGCACCAGCTAGTAGCGCAAGAGAACCGCTCCAACCAAGCATAGAAGAAGAAGAGAGGAGGGACGTGGAGAAAATGGAAGAAGGTTTCCAATGTGCCCTGGCGGAATATGAAGGCTCGGATGCCGCAACAAGGCCAAGAATACCACGCCAACCGGCATCTTGGAAACTCTGCAAAGCAACCAAGATCCTCAATGAACATACTCTACCACTACACCTACAGAACCACAACTCCCTACAGGAAATACACACCGCCATATACTGTGCAGCAGTAGCGGCATCACGCGCCAATGGGTACGAAGTAAGGAACGAAGGCCGAAGTAACAGAGGAAACAAAGCCCAACCACCATGGCAAGTGAGACTGGAGAAAAGAATAGAAGAGCTCCGCAGCAGCATAGGGCGAATAACCCAGTACATGCAGGGAAATAGGGGTAAGAAATTAGTGAGGAAAGTGAAGATGGCCCTTAAGAGAAATAGGATTCATACAAGACACGAAGAGCCCAATAAACACATCAGCGAATATCTGGATACCCTCAAACAAAAACTGGGTGTATACGCCAGAAGACTCCGAAGATACAAAGACTATACCAACAAAAAACAACAGAACATGCAATTCCAAGCAAACCAGAAGGCCTTCTACAGGAAGCTTCGAGAGACCCCAGCGAACAAAGACAAGTACGAAGCCCCAAAGCCAGCAGAAATAGAGACCTTCTGGAAGACACTATGGTCCAATGAAGTACAGCACAAAAGCGCCCCCTGGATTCAGCAAGAAATGGAGGCTACGAGAGGAATAGAGGAGATGGAGTACACGGGCATCACGATAGAGGAACTCCAGCAGGTAATCCAACGTACGCACAACTGGAAAGCACCCGGTATTGACGGCATACACAACTTCTGGTACAAGAAATTTACCAGCGCCCATGGCCCATTAGCCAAGGAACTTACGGCGATAATTGAAGACCCCAGCAAAATGCCTGAATTCCTCTGCAAGGGAATAACTTACCTCCTACCGAAGGACCAGGATACCAGTAACCCAGCGAAATACCGACCCATTACGTGCCTTAACACCCTGTACAAGATACTCACGGGGTGCATCTCTGAAAAAATAAGCCGGCACAGCGAAAGCAACAACTTAATGACGGAAGAACAAAAGGGATGCCAGAAAGGGACTCTGGGATGTAAAGAGCAGCTTACCATCGACTCAGTTATCCTGGAACAAGCAAGAAAACAAAAGCGAAAACTCAACACCGCATACATAGACTACAAGAAGGCTTTCGACTCTGTTCCGCACTCGTGGCTCCTTGAAATACTCAGCATATACAAAGTGCATCCCTCAATCATCCGATTCCTACAGAGCAGCATGAAACAATGGAGAACCCGGTTACAGCTAAACACGCCAGACAGTAAAATAGAAACGGCCGAGATCCCCATCCGCCGCGGAATCTTTCAAGGAGACGCACTAAGCCCCCAGTGGTTCTGCTTGGCGTTAAACCCCTTGTCAAGGATGCTGAACACAAGTAAATACGGATACATGCTGAAGAAAGACAAGAGAAACCTACATAAAGTCTCCCACCTCATGTACGTAGATGACATCAAGCTATACGCGCCAACAATCACCCAACTCCGACAACTCATCAGTATAACAGAGACATTCTCCAAGGACATAGGAATGGAATTCGGCCTCGATAAGTGCAAAATACAGAAGAATAGCAAAGAAGATTTACCAGGCATCGAACTCGAAGACGGGAGACTACTGAAGACCTTGGACGAGGGCGAAACCTACAAATACCTAGGGATAATGCAAAAACGGCAGCAGGAGCACAAGAAAGTCAAAGTCCAGCTCACGCAAGCATTCCAAGAAAGACTTAGAAGCATTGTGAAGACGAAACTGAGCGGGAAGAACACCACGCAAGCAATTAACGCATATGCGGTACCAGTGCTCACCTACTCCTTCGGGATCATCAAATGGTCCAACACTGAACTAGAACAACTCCAGCGGAAAATGAGAACCATCCAGAGAAGAGCCGGACAACTACACCCTGCAACGGCAATTGAACGGCAAACACTACCCCGGGAAGAAGGAGGACGCGGACAAGCGGACCTCAAAGACTTACATGACAAGCAGATCCAGAGCATGAGGCAATACTTCCAGTTGAAGAGTCCCCGATCGCCACTCATCCAAGCCATAATACAAGCAGATGCAAATTACACGCCACTAAACCTGTGTAGTACCGAAGAGCGTGTCCTCGAAACAGCCAACGAACAGAAACTGAGAACTTGGGCCGGAAAACCATTACATGGCAGGCACTACAATGACCTGCAACAACCACACGTTGACAAAAAGGCATCAAATTCTTGGCTGGCCAAAGGCACTCTCCAGCCAGAGACAGAAGGATTCATGCTAGCCATCCAAGACCAAGTGATCGCAACAAGGAACAATCAGAAATTCATCCAGAGAAAAGACATAGAAAGCGACAAATGCAGACACTGTCATGCGGCATCGGAGACAATCCAACACGTGATGGCAGGATGCAAGATCCTTGCGCAGTCAGACTACAAACATAGACACGATCAAGTAGCGAAAATAGTCCACCAGAAATTGGCAGCGAATGCTGGCTTTCTGACAGAAAAATGCCCGTACTACAAATATGAGCCAGAGACCGTGCATGAGAACGAAACACACAAGCTTTACTGGGATAGAGCAATCATAACAGACAAGACAGTCCCACATAACCGTCCTGACATAACCCTCGTCGATAAATCGAATAAGACCACGTACTTAATCGACATAGCAGTACCCAACACCAATAACATACAGACAACCTACACAACGAAAATCACCAAGTACCAAGATCTCAGACATGAAGTACGAGATATATGGGGTATGGAAAAGATCCTCATCATCCCGTTAGTCATCTCAGCAACAGGGATAGTACCAAAAACGCTTGCGACGAATTTGGAGATACTCAACATTGACCCAAACACCTACAGTAGTGGACAAAATTGTGGAAACCCTTTGAAAAAAGATTATTTTAGAGGTTTGATGGCTAATAACACCACTTTTTTTTGTACCAATACTATAAAATTATATATCATTGGAAAGGTAATTTAATCAAGATTGTAATGCAATAACATTTATGAATCGTATTTTAATAGAACAGCATTCATAAAGAAGAAAGGTGATATACATAGAAAAAATGAGATATACAAAAATGTTCACCATACCAGTTAATACTTAGTTGGGTAACCTTTAGCCTTAATTACGGCCTTACAACGCTTTCCCATGGAGTGAACCAAGTTCTTTAGTTCTGCAGCTGTTATAATATGAAACCAAGATTGAATTATTGCTTCTGTTAATTGTGTTTTATTGCTGGGTTGCTTCCGACTAACAAGCTTCTTTAGCCGGCTCCATAGATTTTCGATGGGGTTAAGGTCTGGGCTATTTCCAGGCCATTCCAGCAGTTGAATATGATGATCTTGAAACCATTTTTTGCACACACGAGCAACATGACATGGAGCTGAATCCTGTTGAAATATAAATGCTTCATTATCTTGGAAAAGATCACATGCAGAAGGCTGCAGCTTGGGCTCAAGTATTTCATTTATGTATCTTTGGGCATTTATATTCCCATTGATCACGCAAATTCTGCCCACACCTCTTGATGTTATACAACCCCAAATCATAACACTAACTGGGTGTTTCACGGTAGGTGTAATGCACTCAGGATGGAAATCTTCTCCAATTCTTCTCCATACGTATTTTACGCCATCACTACCAAACAGTGAGATTTTGGTCTCATCACTCCAAATTACACTGTCCCATTGTTCCGTTGTCCAGTTAACATGGGTTTTAGCCCAGTTTAATCTTTTCAACCTCTGTTTGACAGACAAAAATGGCTTTTTTCGTGGAATTCTTGCATTTAGACCACATTCATGCAGTCTGCGCCGAACAGTCCTTGCACTTAACTTCACATTGCATTGCGCCATTTCACCTTGTATACACAGAGATGATTTTTTCCTGTCACCTAGGCACTGTCTTTTAATTCTTCTATCATCACTTGCTGTTGTGCACCTTTTTCTGCCTTTACCAGTCTGGTTTTGTAATGACTGAGTCTCCTTATACTTCTTCAAAAATTTAGAAATGCCACCTTTAGTTAAGTTTCCCCCAATATTTCTTCTAATTTCTTCATAACTGTAGCCTTGTTCACTTAATATTACTATTTTACATCGCTTCCTAGGTGACCAGTCAACTCTTTGCGCCATTTCTTTAATTTTATTACGTTTTACAAGCACACTAAATCAAAGAGCACAAAAAAAAAACAACCAACTTGATAGCAATTACAGAACACACTGATAAATGTCCTGTAACCTGTTGGCTCATTGCCAAAACAAGAGAAAACATGATTGGCTCATTGCCAAAACAAGATGACACCTGATTGGCTCTGTAAACACTCATGCTCATTGGCCACATTCAAATGAAGGAAAGCTACTTCATATAAATGTAAGCAAGCTGTGCTTCTTTTTTCTGGTTATTTGGCTATAACTTTTGATAGAATACAGATAATTGAACAAATGTTATTGCATTACAATCTTTATTAAATTACCTTTCTAATGATATATAATTTTATAGTATTGGTACAAAAAAAAGTGGTGTTATTAGCCATCAAACCTCTAAAATAAACTTTTTTCAAAAGGTTTCCACAATTTTGTCCACTACTGTACATTGAAATACAAAAAGCCACAATCCTAAACACGTGTCACATTGTCAGGAAGTTTCTAGACATGGCACATTAAGAAGTGATGTAAAAAGAGGCTTGGGAACATGGCGCTCTGCCCGTCCCAAAGCCTGTTTCCGCCAAGAATGGGCGAGGAAAACTTTTATATATATATATATATATATGACATGGAAACACCCAAATGGGGAAACTAGGGAAATTGACTACATCCTGGCAAATAAGAAATCAATTATTGAAGATTGCAGCGTACTGAACAGATTTAATACTGGAAGTGATCATCGAATGGTGAGAAGTAAAATGCATTTAAATACTAAATTAAAAAGACAGAAGCACATTAGGAAATAAGTAAGTAAGAGGGTGGATCCAATGAAACTGAAAGTAAATACCGAGGCATTCAAGTTGGAATTGAAAATCGCTTTTCTGAACTGGAAGAACTTATTGAGTAAGTTGGCGTCTCAGAAGCAAATGAAAACATTGTTAGGGCAATAGTTGAAACTGCTGGCGAAATTAGTGGTGTAACCTGTAAAAAGCAAAATAGCAAATTATCCGAGAAGACGAAGCAGCTCATGAAATGGCGAAGAGATATGAAGGTGGACAATCGAAATACCAGTTCCAGGATTGAGTACATAGAACTTTGTAAAACTCTGCGCAAAAGCATGAAAGAAGACATAAGAAAATTCAACTGTGAGCTAGTAAAGGAAGCCATTGAAAATAACAAGAGCCTTAGGGTTGTTAAAGGAAGTTTGTCTGTTGGGAAGAAACACATCATTGCATTAAAAGGAGAGGATGGCACTGTAACAAGAAATACGGAAGAAATGCTTAGAAGAGTTGAAGAATTCTACAGAAAACTATATGAAAGTAACAGTGGATTTAACAAAGACACTGAAATAGTCGAAGGAACAGCTCCTAAAATCTTAAAAGAAGTTTCATTTGCAATAAAAAGTATGAAGAAAGGAAGAGCCCCTGGTGATGATGGTATTACATTAGATATCCTAAAAGAAGCTGGAGAATATGTAGAAGACATACTTGCAAAATTCTTTACCAAATGTCTTAACAGCGGTAACATACCAAACCAATGGGATTCTGCAACAGTAATTCTTTTGCATAAAAAATGTGATAAAGAGGATTTGAAAAATTACCGACCAATTAGCTTGTTACCTGCTATTTATAAAATCTTCACAAAAGTTCTAACACATCGCCTGCAGAAAAAATTAGATGCAGCTCAACCAAGAGAACAAGCTGGATTTCGAAGTGGATTCAGTACAGTGGACCATATTCAAGTATTAAGAGAATTAATTGAAAGAACACATGAATATGAACTTCCATTGTGTGTTGCATTTATTGACTATGAGAAGGCCTTTGACTCTATAAAAACATCAGCAGTCATCAACTCTTTAAGATCAACAGACAATGAGAATGTGTACATTGACATATTGAAACGTGTGCATAAAATGCAAGTACAAAATTTGTCGGTTACATAGAATGCAAAGCCATCAAAATTGGTAAGCGATGTGAGGCAGGGAATGCCATTTCTCCAAAACTTTTTACTTCTGCTTTACAGATGATTTTTCAGCTGATAAATTGGAATAACAAGGGAATAAAAATAAATGGTGAATATTTAAATCATCTGCGGTTTGCTGATGACATTGTTATTTTTTCAACGGACCCATTAGAACTCCAAGACATGGTACAAGAGCTCTCAACTAGAAGTGAAGAAGTTGGACTCAAGATGAACCTACAAAAAACTAAGGTCATGTTCAATAATTTTGTAGAGGAAACAAAAATACAAGTTGACAACACAGATATAGAAATTGCTGATTCATGTATTTACCCTTGGCCAGCTGATTTCAATGGATGGCAACATTATGAAAGAACTCAACAGACGTATTAAACTTGGCTGGAGTGCATTTGGAAGAAACAATTTTATCCTGAAGGGAAAATTGCTTTTGTGTCTAAAAAGAAATGTCTTCAACCAGTGTGTATTGCCAGTCCTCTCTTACAGATCAGGGACATGGAGTCTAACAGTTGGAGCAATACGGAAGTTACAGACAACGCAAAGGAGCATGGAGAGGTGCATGCTTGGAATAACTAGGAGAGATCGAAAAAGAAACACTTGGGTGAGAGAACAAACTACAGTGGAGGACATCATTGTTAAAGTAAAAAGACTGAAATGGCGATGGTCTTGGCATATCGCAAGAACTGATCAACGATAGACAACGCAAAATCTCAACTAGATTCCAAGGGACCACCTAATAGCTAGAAAACTTCCTGAAACTAGATGGTTGGATGAAATAATAAAACAGGTTGGGGTGATGTGGAAGCGAATTGACCAGGATAGACTTGTGTGGAAAGCATTTGGAGAGACCTTCATCCAGCAGTAGATAATGATTGAATATAATGATGATGATGATATATATACATGCACATATAGTGTGAAAGACCTGCGTCTATTTACTCTTTAATAATATTACCTCGGCGCCCTTATAATATGTTTATTTATAAATATATTTCCATATATATATCAACAACTCAACTGGATTTCAAGAGACCACCGAAGACCTAGAAAACGTCCTCAAACTAGATGGGTGGATGAAATAAGAAAACAGGTTGGGGTGACGTGGAAGCGAATTGCTCAGGATAGACTTGTGTGGAAAGCATTTGGAGAGACCTTCATCCAGCAGTGGATAGATAATGGTTGAATATGATGATGATGATGATATATATATATATTCCTTTTTCGAACTATTAAAGCTTACTATTTTCAAATCGGGGTTTTGCTGAAAATCACCAAAAAGGGCTAATTAGTTTTCGTTTTGC
>QLNU02015046.1:0-11863 GCA_006491805.2 Dysdera silvatica
GAAATGTTGAACATGGACCCACACATAACGCACATGAGAATTAGCATTTCTCTCTTAAAATACAGCGTCATAGGCTGTCTGAAGGAAGGAGAGATAACACATCCTTTTACACCTTGTACACATAACTATACAAACGTTTCGCCCAACATTTGAAGATACACCTCAGTGCCTTAAAGTCATGGGATAGTAGTATGCAAATTCACAAGTGGCCCTCACATCGCGTTAAAGGGGTATAAAGAGCAGGATGGTTGTCTGTGCGGTCTATTGGACTCTTGGATGTCTTGTTTGTTTGTTTGGATTTTTTATGGCGCAAGAGCATCTGGGCTATACTGCGCCAAGGATGTCTTGTAAAATGTTGAATAACTTGATGACGACTACCCGACGACAATTAACAAAGTTTGAACATGGAATAATTGTTGGAGCTCAACGCATGGAGAATGGCATTTCAGGAAGTTGTTGCCACCTCTAAGATTCCTCGCTCCACAGTGTCAAGAGTGTATCGAGAGTACCTCATGGAAGGCATTACCTTTCACAAGCGGCAGCGCAGTGGCCGTCCTCTTCTGCTGAATGGTCGAGACCAGCGACGCTTGAGCAGAAGTGTCCGTGAGAACAGACGAACGACACTGCGCGAACTGACTGCCATATTCAAAAAGGGGCGTGTCTCCGAAGTCCGTGCATTGGAATTTGGCGTTGATGGAATATGGCAGCAGAAGACCGACTCGAGTGCTTTACTCACAGTATATCATCGGCGTTAGCACCTCTCTTAGGATCGAGATCACATGCATTGGGTCCTAGATAACTGGACAAAGGTTACTTGGTCCGATGAGTCACGTTTCCAGTTTCTATGAATTGATGATAGAGTTCGGGTGTGGCACAAACCTCATGAGTCTATGGATCCAACTTTTCAACAAGGCATTGTTCAAACTGGTGGTGGTTCCATAATGGTGTGGGGAGGGGAGCATTTTCTTGACATGGATTGGGTCTTCTGGTCGAAGTGAACCAGTCATTGACAGGAAATCGCTATGTTCAGCTGCCTGGCGACTATTTGCTGCCTTTTATGGACTTCAGTTGCTCAAAAGACGATGGGATGTTCCAGGATGATAATGCTGCGTGTTATCAGACCTATATTGTACGTGACTGGCATTCAAGTCATTTCAGGAACATGATTGGCGATCTAGATCGCCAAACATTAACCCATGGGGCACATCTAGAACATAATCGAAAGAGCCATTGTGTCCAAAATCCAGTACTTGCTACAACCATCGAATTATGGGTAGCTATCGAGACAGCATGGTTGAATATCTCTCCTTATGACCTCCGCCGACTAGTTGCATCCATTCCACTCTAAGTTGCTGCCCTTCGCCAATCTCGAGGAGGCCTCACACGATATTAGAAATTTATCCCATGACTTTTGACACTTCAGTATATATCCCAATACAAGAAACTGACATCTTTGGTCTAGTAATTTTTCTTTTATTTAGCTACGTCAACTATTCTCACACTTACCTCGTTTTCCGAAGGGATAAACAGGGGGTGTTTACACATTTTTAGAATGTTTTCGGGTCGTCTAATTAACGTTAAAAATATAAATATTAAATTTTAAATGTTCTATCGGAAATCTTTTTTTTCTGGACTATATGTCTTCATCGTGCTTTCCATGATAGAAGGGCTTTACTTAAAATTTTCGGGGGTATTGCTTTTCACTCCTTTTGCGCTACTTTCCAGAGGCCATCAATCGTTGGAATAAAGAATTTCAATTTCTTCTGTGACTATCGGGCGTAAAACGTTCTTCTGATAGTGCGATGAGTTGATTTTAAATTTTTTTTCTATTCTTCTTAATTTTAATTTCCTATTGTAGGAGAAACCTGCTACAATCATAAACCCCTTACTAAAGCTTTTTTTGCATTCTCAGAATCAGTATTTGTATATCATTTTCTCCGCGTTTTCGATAGCAAATAGTCCTTTTTTGTTGAAATCGTTTGGGTAAATCCCTACATCATCATCAAGGGTCACAATGTCTTTCTATTTTATCTCTTGCTAAATGGTTTTCATGCAGGGTTCAACAAAGTGTTCTGCGTTGAGCCACATGCCTTAGCAGTAGCCGGTGAACATTATGTCTTTTAGCCTTTTTAAACTGTAAATCTTGATTTATTATTTTGTCTATTGTTGATACAGACGTCTTTAAGGATTTTGCAATTGATCTCTGCATCGGTAGATTTTCTCTTGTTACCAGAAATTTCACTTCTGAAATATTCGTAACAGTACGTGCCTTTGGCAAGCATTCGTTTGGGGGCTTCTTTTCACATAGAAGTAATGATGGACAGTCTTTTGCTTTCCGATTAATAATATTGCTTATTTTGCATCTACAAAAATTCATATCATTAAGCGTGTCTTACCGCTTTTTAAATACGAAATTTTTTCTTCGGGGAATGCAAAAACATATCTTTCGATCCACAACTTGTTTACTTCCGATATTTTGAAAGCAAAATAGATTTAAAAGTCACGAACGATATTTTACATTTAAAGTAAGAAGCTGTTGGCAGATTTTTTTCTGAACAAAAAAACAACTTTTTTTTATCTTTTATTGAAATCGTTCTAAAAATGCGTAAACACCCTCTATATGCACGTACTCTACCGGTAGAATTCACTAACAGCACGTTTGGAAACGTACACTTTGTGGCTTCCTTTAATATCCAGTAAATGGCGTTTCCGTGGTCATTGTCTGCTCAGCACATTTGCACATGCGCTGCGATTGTAATCAATTATATCTCTTATTTTGACCTACTCATTTTAAATTTATTGAAGTTAAACCAACCCCGCCTTCATGATGTTGCAACTTCCATAAATAGTAATGTACAATACGAATTAACGTAAAATTAAAGTTCTCTTCATCATTAAATTTGTAAAAATGTGTCAAACATATCAAAACAACGAAACTTTAAAAAAAACTATTTATATAATACGTCGCCTATCTTGAGGAGAGCATATAGCAAGCTATAGCGTTCTGCTCTCCACAGTTTCTAATCTAATCACTAGTCAACGTCTTTAACCTCAAATCTCTGAACGTAACGTGAAATATATCGCATAGAATGTGTCACCAAACTTTAAATAGGTTGAATGAACCTATTCTTATTTTATTCTATGACTTAGAGAAGTTTTTCTCAACGTGTGTTCTGTAGAATCCCAGCAATTTGTAAATTGTCCTTGATATTTTTGAGAAATTCATAAATTCTGTAATTTTCTCCTATGTTAATCCCTTAGAATTAACTAACCATAATCAGTACTTTGTAACAGCATAAAAGTAGTATTCTCCTTTTTATACAAATTTAATGCTTATTTTGATGCTTATTTTTATGCCTTTGCCCAAGAAATGATACATGATAACCGGTTAGGTTTTCCGTAAATACTGTGTATAGTGAAGTTCTGTGGCTAGGTATATGGTAAGAAAGGTATTCCACAGGGTAACAAGTTTGAAAACATTGGTTTAGAGTATTATAATAAATCAAATGAAACCTCATTTGCCCCGGTAGGTCACGAAATTCATAAAACTCGGAAGGTGAATATTTCCCAAGGTTTATAAAATTTGTTTTTGCAGATATAAAACCATTGTTTTCATCCACTCACAGTCAGCCCCGGACTAGGAGTCCCAGTGCCACTAGGTAATCAATCCCTTGTATGTTACATCGTCGGTCACCGCCCCCGAACTTTTTTATAATATTAATAAAATCTTTTACTTTTTGTTTATAACGTATTTTGATCTTCAAAACGCCGCCGTTTAATTAAAACTTTTTAAAATTACATTGCAACACGAAAGGGAACAAATGACCTGAAAAGGAACAAATGACCTCCCTAGAGTCTACAGACGGTATAATTTATCGTCTGCTATGAACTTCAAAAATTGTTGATGTGAGGAAAAACAGGTCATTTATAAATCATTGTTAAGGTGATTGAAAAAAAATTATAAATTTTTGTTAAGATGTTTGATAAAATAAAAAAGTGGGGGTAAAGTCTTCGGTGCAAGGGCCCCCTGCGAGGCTGAGTCCCTAGGCAACTGCCTTGTCTGCCTAGGCAGAAGTCTGGCGCTGCTCACAATGTGTTATCGCCACTGAGCTATGTGTTTTTCACTGAGGATTAGGAATTTACTGAGCACGTCTTGTTAGACTAAAAGTCGTAATATGCAGGTGATGATGTTACTGCCTCCTGGATTTGGCAAGTTCCTAAAAGACAGGATGGTTGCTGGGTTGTTGACCGCCCAGGTGCAAAAAAATACCACCGTACTTACTAATATTACTTAATTAAAAATTTTACATGTGCAGTATTTATTTTTACATCTACGTATTCAGTATTTATTTTTTAAGCAATTATCCTGCAAAAGATATGAATGTTTTTGAGTTTTATTTCTATAAAATGAAACACAACGAACTGATATTTCCCTTGAACCAAACATCAAAGACGATATAATAAACAGTTTGCGGCCGTCTCTGAGGTTAGTAAAATTGTAGTTGACATATGCAGAGACCAGAAGATTCCATTTTCCAAACCTCGTACTGCCATTCGACAAACTATGAGAAACAACGTTTTATCTAAAATTCTGCTCAAAACATGCTTGAATTAACTTACAAGCGCAATCGTTTGAGCCAAAACTGTGGTTCTCTTGTACCGTGTGATAAGCCCAGGCGTCTTCCGTCGCAGCAACTTCCAGATCTTACAAAGTTAGTGAATCCTTTTCTTAAAAAAATTAAGCATCGAAGAATTCGAAGCGATAGCAATATCGGAATTTTTATGTTTTTCTGATCTTAAATGTTGGTTAATATCGCTGGCACCTCCATGCAATATGCTAAATTCTGTACAACACTTTTTACATCTGACGTCCAATGGAGTTAATCCTTTGCTTTATAAATGGGTACTTTGTTTTTACGTTAACATTAAAAGTGCACTTGCGTTTGGGCATTTTTAAAATGGAGGGGTCACGTAAAAATTTTTTAAATTAACTACAACAACACACGTTAGTAAAAAAACAGTCAATCATCAAGAAAGATGCGCGGGCTAGCAAGCTTCTGACAGACTTACACAATATACGTATTAAGCATGCCCTACATCGCCGTGCTACTAGGGTTTCTCTTCTTTTGAAAACGGGACATTTCGGCGTCCCGAAGCTGTGCTTTGGGACAACGGGACAGGCTACCTAAAACCGGGACGGTCCTGTTCAAAACGGAATGTATGGTCAGGTTATCCATACATCAAATCGCAGTGGACGAGCACCTACACGCGTCTGCGTACACCGGATGTGGCACGTTTGAGGGATGTTAGTGCAACCAGAGCGACGTCAGCACACGTGGACCGACACATCCGCCGGAAAGCGTTGGTAGCTCCGCAGCAGCACTTTTTCAGCATGTGCAAAACACTCTTGATGATCCCATATCGATCAGGACCATTGTGCGCCAACGGCTTACGCTCATGGCGCCCGTTAAGAAGGCTGACATTAACCCAGCAGCGCAGACGCCTCTGTTTTCAATGGTGTCGAGATAGAGCCCCGTGGATGGCGGACTGGCACAGTGTTGTGTTCTCAGATGAGTCACGCTTCTGTTTGAGCAACAACAGTCGCTGTGTACGAGTCTGGCGCCGATGTGAAGACTACAGGTCCAATCCCGCCGCATCTGTGGAACGGCACACCGCACGACAACGCGTTATCATGGTTTGGGGCGCAATCGCCTACGATAGCAGGTCACCTCTGACCCGCATTGAGGACACTATAACGGCCCAACGATACGTGGATGACGTGCTGTGGCCCGTGACACTACCCTTCCTTCAGGAGATGTCCAATGCCATTTATAATCAGGATAACGCCCGACCGCACACATAAACCAACATATATTGTAAGGTACCTAGGTGCTTCCTTTGAACCAGTCTCCCTCTGTTCTCTCACCAATCGAACACATCCGAAATGTAATTGGACGACGCTTGCGTGGGCCACCACCGCCGTGTTCAGAAAATGAACTCTGGCAAATGGTTGACAGTGTATAGGCAGCCATCCCTCAGGACACCATCCGCAACCTTAATGAAGATGTAACTAGATGTGTTGCTGCCTGTATCGCCGCCCGCGGTAATCCTACAATCTGCTGATTAGACGGTGTTGTCGCTCAGAGTGTAGCTGTATCACGTTGCAATAAATATCGTTCGTCGCTGTCGCTTTCTCTTTGTCGATTTTAATCACTTTCTGCTCACTCCTCTTGATGCTGCATTTTTCCTGTCACACACTGTATATACACTACCATGTTACGCAAGGAGTCTACAGGCCTGCGCAAAAGTTTAGACACAACACAAATTTGAGTATAACAAAATACTATTAAAACTGAAGAGGCAGGAACTTCGATATTACGAAGTATATGAACACATGTAATATGCAAAATAAAAATTTAAGAAGAGAAAGGCACATCAGTAGCGAACTTGCTGCAATACATAACTTACAATGAGTAAAATATGTGGCACAATAGTTTAGGCACAAACATAAATTTTAGCACTTGCATAAGGAAATGAACAATTTTAATAATCAATGTAGCCACCATTACTTCGTATTAGATTAAATACGCGGTCGTTCATTGAAAGCACAAGATTTTGAAAGGTTTCTGGTTCAAAATTAAACCACGCTTCTTCTATAGCCTTTCTAAGTCCTAAAACGGACGGATATTGCTTTCCATTGGCATACACAACATTCGTTAGTATGCCCCATACATTTTCGATGGGACTACAGTTAGGACTAAGAGCAGGCCAATCGAGAACTGTAATATTTTTAGAGCTCATTCATTCTTTTGTTGACCTGGATGTGTGGATGGACGCATTATCTTGTTGGAAAACCCAGTTTCGTCCACATAAAAGTTCGCCAAAAGGTAATAGGTGACTTTCAAGAGTTGCCTGGTATGCCTTGGAATCTTGTTTTCCATTCAAAAACGCCAAAGAAGTCTGTCCATTGAAGCTAAAGGCTCCCCAAACCATGACTGAACCTCCTCCTTGACGTCTGCTGAACCGACTTAAGGGGCGTTTTCGAAGATCGTGCCAGTAGTGCGAAAGGCCATTGGGACCATCTAAGTTCCACTTTTTTTCATCACTAAATAACACCTGCAGCCATTCGTCACTGTATGATATGTGCTGCCTTGCCCATTGTAGTTGTGCTTGTTTATGATGTAATTGCAAACAGGGCTTGCGGCGCATTTTTGCATATCTCAAATGCCTGCATTCTACAATCCTTCTACGTATGGTTTCTCTTGACACTCGCATTGCTAACGTGTTTTTTATTTGATTTGCAGACAGGCTTTCATTTGAAGCCAATCTTCGTATTTGTCTATCATCCCGAATGCTGGTCACTCGAGGCCTCCCAGATCGTGATTTTGGTTGATACTGATCACCCCGGGATAATACTCGATAAATGCCTCGCTTTGAACGGTTCAATGCAAGAGAAATTTGAGTAACAGATTTACCTTTAGTTTTCAGCCTCCAAATCTTCAAAATCTCGTCATTCGTAAATTGCTTTGACTTCGGCATCGTTCTAAGCATTCTAAATTATTTCAAGCCTTATATAACAACTCTGGGAAACGCCCCTTCGATCACTTGGGAACTTCGCGCCGTTAATTTGCATAAATCTGACATATGTGCCTTAACATTTGTGGCATGCAGATTCCAATATTACGGTGTTGGGATATTTTTTTTCAGTACTTTTGGTAATCTTTTAAATTGCACAATTTATTATTGGTTCTAGGATTATTTAGATACAATATCGGCGAAGTTCAATGCAAATTCTCGCTTTTATTTATAATTTGCCTCTGTGTCTAAACTTTTGTGCAGGCCTGTACTACTAAATATAGGTATACCGACTACACTAATTATTAACAACTCAACGATCAACCATATCCCATAATGTGTTTACATTAGCTAATTGTTTTTTATTTATTCAAGTATTTCGAGATGTATGCTATTTATGTGAGAGGGGGTTATATACAGGGTGAATTTGACCTAATCTGCCAAACGAAAGGGGGGTAATAGAAGAGTCCACGTGGAGCATAAAAAAACATTGTAACCTTATCCTATCTCTAACCGTTCTCGAGTTATATTGGAAAGAAAGAAAATGCGTCGTCTGAAAGAAAAAATTGTGAAGTTCATGAAAGATCTACATGCAAAATAAGCATATGTTTGAAAATAGAAAAAGTTCTATAAAATGGCACAACTTCTATTAGAATACCTGAATTTAACGGCGAACTACAAGAGCCGAAACATTGGCGAAGTGCAAAATCGCCAAAATCTGTAATCGGTAATTCTCCAAACACCCTTCTAACCACAATCTGCCAAATTTACCAAAAACTTTTCCACTCTATTGGCTTTCGAGAATGAGCCTACAGTAAATCATATCGATATTCTAGTTCATGAGAATTTTAGCCTTTTGTCTGCAATACATTACTGAAACCGGCATTCGTTGAAAAAGACCTGTTGTTTTTTTAGGTGCAAGAATGAAAGTTTTAAAGCTAACCAATAAAAGTAACATTTGTTTTGAAGTGTACAAACACAATGAAAACAAAAGAAGTGTGACATTTCCTACTCCTTTAAAAAAAAAAAGCTCCACGTCTACCTATGATTAAAGCATGTATGCATTTGGAAGGATATGTGAAACTCACAGTCGCCGCTGAAATTGGTCGCCCCCACAGCTGATACATGTCCTTGCCCGCTTACGAACTAAAACCACTGTATCTCTTAGCGAAAGCTCATCCCTCAATTTTACTATTGTCTGGTCGAGCTGGCTGCTCTAATCTAACGAAATAACAAATTCTGTGCTGTAAACCTCTAGCTTCAAGAAACTCCAAACAAAGAAGTCCATTGGAGTGAGATCTGGCGATGTAGGTGGCCAAGCGGGATGCAGGAAGGTTGGAAGACATCTGCAAATGTTCTTCGAATGGCTTTTCCGACAAACGCCGATTTCAGTGATGTGTTGCAGACAAAAGGCTAAATTTCCCCTGAACTAGAATACCGATATGGTTTATTGTACACTCATTCGAAAGCTGGTAGAATGAACAAGTTTTTGGTATATTTGACCGATGGTAGCTAGAAGGGTGTTTGTGGAATTGCCGGTTACAGATTTTGACGATAACTCAATTTTGCACTTCGCCAATGCTTTAGCGCTTGCAGTTTATCGATAAATTTAGATATCCTGATGGAAATGATGTCACCTTATAGAACTTTTTTGTCTCTTTCCAAATATGCGCTTATTTTCCGTGTAGGTCTTGCATAAACCTCATAAATTTTGGTTTTTTCAAATGACACGTTTTCCTTCTTTCCACCATAACTCGGAAACGATTAAAGATAGGACAAGGTTGCAATGTTTTTTTATACTGCACATGGGCTCTTCTACCACCCCCTTTCGTTTGGCAGATTAGGTCAAATTCTCCCTGTATACAAATGTTAGAGAATAGTACTGCCCAATATATTAATTAATGTATTTTTAGTTCCTAGGCAACCATTGCCATCAGCAGCTGTTGTAAATTTTGGAATTGGACTGACCATGGTGCTAGTTGGATGTGTGATGTTGGGCGTAGCTGCTGCCCTCTATTTTCTGATCAAGCCAGGAATATACATAAGAGATGGCGAATATGATCGGATCTTGACGTTGGCCTTGCCAGTAGACCCTAGAAAACGAATGCTAGAAATTTTGGGTCTAACCGGTGAAATAAATGGAGTAGGCCCAAGAAGCTTGGGTCCATCGCCTAGTGGAAAGAAGTTAATGGTGTAAACAGTGTAGCTGGATTATGGTGGCAAAACTTCCATTGTTTTATTTTCGCACCTCTCGGCATTGCCACCACTGGCGTACGCAGGGGGTGTTGATGGGGGTTGTAACCCCCGATTGTAATGAAATTTTATATATTTAACATAGGAATATATGAGTTGTAGCTCTATAATCCCCCTCCCACTTTATGAACTTCCTGCGTATGCATATGATCGCCACAACGGTGCAATAAAGAAATTTTAGCCGCCCACACTGGCGTTTACAGGGAAGTGTTGATGGGGTTGTAACCCCTCCCCCACTGCGATGCAATTTTATATATATACACGTATGAACATATGAAGTTGTATCCTTATAATCCCCGGTGCAAACCTGTAACCCCTTTATTTACTCCCTGCGTACGCCTATGACCTCAGATACTGTGTCTTCAAGATTGGTGCCCGGAGAAAAATGTTGTACATAAAGCAAAGTATGAGTATAATAAAACATAAAAAAAAGTTGATAAGAGTTAGTCGATTCTGCAACTTTTTTAAAATTGCTTCTACACATTCTAACGTCGGGGGACCGCTGACCAATCAGCTGGCCCAAGATGGATGTAGTCATCTCAAGCCAGCCAATGAGATGATAGCAAACTTCAGTTCCGGAAAGACTTTCGCCACGAAAGGACACTTACTCTCTGATAGACTAGCGAACTGACCACACGTTCCTCTGCTCCCAATGTCCTACTAGAGCAGAACGTTATTGAAATGTCAAATTACATCTTTAACCTTTAATAATTTAACGTAACGAGTTGTATGTAAATAGTTATGGACCTTTCTTGTAAACAAATTGTTGATATAATTTAAACAACCTTCTGATGAGTAATTACGCACACCGTGCCACGAACGAAGTTGCAAAAACCTAGCGCATGCACAATCCGTGCAAAAGAACGACGCGTAGCGCGGTGGGACCACACCAAGGCACCCCACTATTGAATTCCTCAAAGGGTCCCACGCAAGTTAACTCCAGTGCCGGATTTAGATGAAGACAGATCCTAAGCAATTACACGTGTGAGCCTCTCCAATTCCTCATCCTTACAACTAAAAGAAGATGGAGAAGGGAGTTTTTAAAATAGCAAGTGTTATAAACTAATATCATTCTACGGGAAGGGGGCGCCATTTTACACTTTTGACTCACATGTACGAAAATTTCTTGGTACGGCCCTGCAAAAAACAGCTGAATAATTAATGATTATCTCTGGAAGTTGAATTTTGTCAAAGTATTTGGTCCCAAATTCGATATTGGGGAATGCGTGCATACTTTTTTATTCATTGACAAATCTTCTTTTGACGTAACAAACGAAACAATGCACCATAAGAACAAAGTAGAACTTGTAATAACTGAAAAATAGCTAAGGATCATAGGTTATCGCTGAAAATTGAAGCCAATGGAGAAATTTTTATAATGCAGTAATTATAGTTCCTAAATATAATACACAATGCTTTGTGAATTTAAGAAATTTTTCCATGTTAATATTACACTTTTTTTATATTAATTTTAAATAATTGGGTAGCGTGTAAATTAACCAGTTAATTTTACATTACCATTTATAGGGAATTGTACTCAAAAATTTAAGAATAGCTATTTCCAATCATTATGTTATTTCATTACGCGTTTTTTTTTTACTTAATTTTCGACACCCACGTAGAAATAACCTCAAACTAGAGTTGTATTTGTTTAGGAGAAAAAGAGGTGCCGTCCTCATCCTGGATTCGAACCAGGGTCAACGCATTTAGCCCTTGGTGTCTTGACCTACTGGACGAACGAGGACAAGAACAAACGCAGTTTTCTCCGTATATGAGGATGTAAGATATTATTACCCTTCACAGGGATAACACAATTGCCAAATAATGGTCAACACACAAAGCCACCAGGGAAAGTTTTTTGTGAGTTTTCGTGGGGGAATTTATATACTTAATAATTTTCGACACCCATGTAGAAATAAACTTAAACTAGAGCTGTTTTTTGTTTAGGAGAAAAAGAGATGCTGTCCTCATCCTGGATTCGAACCAGGGTCCCTCCGTTTAGCCCGGAGTGTCTTGACCTACTACACGGAGAAAA
>QLNU02015046.1:11963-24282 GCA_006491805.2 Dysdera silvatica
AGCAATTTTAAAAAAGTTGCAGAATCGACTAACTCTTATCAACTTTTTTTTATGTTTTATTATACTCATACTTTGCTTTATGTACAACATTTTTCTCCGGGCACCAATCTTGAAGACACAGTATCTGAGGTCATAGGCGTACGCAGGGAGTAAATAAAGGGGTTACAGGTTTGCACCGGGGATTATAAG
This sequence comes from Dysdera silvatica, assembly GCA_006491805.2. Classification (NCBI taxonomy): domain Eukaryota; kingdom Metazoa; phylum Arthropoda; class Arachnida; order Araneae; family Dysderidae; genus Dysdera; species Dysdera silvatica. The sequence continues at coordinate 12,153 of QLNU02015046.1, forward strand.
GATACAACTTCATATGTTCATACGTGTATATATATAAAATTGCATCGCAGTGGGGGAGGGGTTACAACCCCATCAACACTTCCCTGTAAACGCCAGTGTGGGCGGCTAAAATTTCTTTATTGCACCGTTGTGGCGATCATATGCATACGCAGGAAGTTCATAAAGTGGGAGGGGGATTATAGAGCTACAACTTATATATTCCTACGTTAAATATATAAAATTTCCTTGCAATGGGGTTACACTCCCCATCAATACCCCCTGCGTACGCCAGTGGTGGCAATGCCGAGAGGTGCGAAAATAAAACAATGGAAGTTTTGCCACCATAATCCAGCTACACTGTTTACACCATTAACTTCTTTCCACTAGGCGATGGACCCAAGCTTCTTGGGCCTACTCCATTTATTTCACCGGTTAGACCCAAAATTTCTAGCATTCGTTTTCTAGGGTCTACTGGCAAGGCCAACGTCAAGATCCGATCATATTCGCCATCTCTTATGTATATTCCTGGCTTGATCAGAAAATAGAGGGCAGCAGCTACGCCCAACATCACACATCCAACTAGCACCATGGTCAGTCCAATTCCAAAATTTACAACAGCTGCTGATGGCAATGGTTGCCTAGGAACTAAAAATACATTAATTAATATATTGGGCAGTACTATTCTCTAACATTTGTATACAGGGAGAATTTGACCTAATCTGCCAAACAAAAGGGGGTGATAGAAGAGCCCATGTGGAGCATAAAAAACCGTTGCAACCTTGTCCTATCTCTATCCATTTCCGAATTATGATGGAAAGAAGGAAAACGTGTCATTTGAAAAAACCAAAATTTATGAGGTTTATGCAAGACCTACACGGAAAATAAGCGCATATTTGGAAAGAGACAAAAAAGTTCTATAAGGTGACATCATTTCCATCAGGATATCTAAATTTATCGATAAACTGCAAGCGCTAAAGCATTGGCGAAGTGCAAAATTGAGTTATCGTCAAAATCTGTAACCGGCAATTCCACAAACACCCTTCTAGCTACCATCGGTCAAATATACCAAAAACTTGTTCATTCTACCAGCTTTCGAATGAGTGTACAATAAACCATATCGGTATTCTAGTTCAGGGGAAATTTAGCCTTTTGTCTGCAACACATCACTGAAATCGGCGTTTGTCGGAAAAGCCATTCGAAGAACATTTGCAGATGTCTTCCAACCTTCCTGCATCCCGCTTGGCCACCTACATCGCCAGATCTCACTCCAATGGACTTCTTTATTTGAGGTTTCCTGAAGAAAAGGTTTACTGTACAGAATTTGTCAGTTCGTTAGACTTGAGCAGCCGGCTCGAGGAGCCAATAGTACAACTGAGGGATGAGCTTTCGCTAAGAGATACAGTGGTTTTAGTTCGTAAGCGGGCAAGGACATGTATCAGCTGTGGGGGCGACCAATTTCAGCGGCGACTGTGAGTTTCACATATCCTTCCAAATGCATACATGCTTTAATCATAGGTAGACGTGGAGCTTTTTTTTTTTAAAGGAGTAGGAAATGTCACACTTCTTTTGTTTTCATTGTGTTTGTACACTTCAAAACAAATGTTACTTTTATTGGTTAGCTTTAAAACTTTCATTCTTGCACCTAAAAAAACAACAGGTCTTTTTCAACGAATGCCGGTTTCAGTAATGTATTGCAGACAAAAGGCTAAAATTCTCATGAACTAGAATATCGATATGATTTACTGTAGGCTCATTCTCGAAAGCCAATAGAGTGGAAAAGTTTTTGGTAAATTTGGCAGATTGTGGTTAGAAGGGTGTTTGGAGAATTACCGATTACAGATTTTGGCGATTTTGCACTTCGCCAATGTTTCGGCTCTTGTAGTTCGCCGTTAAATTCAGGTATTCTAATAGAAGTTGTGCCATTTTATAGAACTTTTTCTATTTTCAAACATATGCTTATTTTGCGTGTAGATCTTTCATGAACTTCACAATTTTTTCTTTCAGACGACGCATTTTCTTTCTTTCCAATATAACTCGAGAACGGTTAGAATGAGATAAAGGATTACTGGCTGTGGTTTTATGCTCACATGGACTCTTTTTGCTTCATTTTGGCAGATGGTCTCATTCCCTCCCTATCTCTCTTTCCCCTCTCACATAAATAGCATACATCCCAGAATACTTGAGACAAATAAAAAACAATTAGATAATGTAAACATATTATGGGATATGGTTGATCGTTGAGTTATTGGCAATAGTGGGTGCTTGAGTCGGTATGCCCTGTATTTAGTAGTACAGGCCTGCGCAAAGTTTGAACCTGAGGCAAATTATAAATAAAGCAGAATTTGCATTGAACTTCGCCGATATTGTATCTAAATAATCCTAGAACCAATAATAGGTTATTGCAGCAGCAAAAGATTTTCAAACGTACTGAGCTCAAAATATCCGACTTACATGTACCGGAATCTGCATACCTGAAATGTTTAGGCTTCATCCTCCGTCGTTATTACGCGAGTCGGCACCTGAGCACGCGAAGTTCCCAGTGATCGAAGGGGCGTTTTCCAGAGTTGTTATATAAGGCCTGAAATGATTTAAAATGCTTAGAACGATGCCGAAGTCAAAGCAATTTACGAATGACGAGATTTTGAAGATTTGGAGGCTGAAAACTAAAGGAAGTGGGAGGGACGGATCAATTATCCCGGAGTGATCAGTATCAACCAAAATCAGGATCTGGGAGGCCTCGAGTGACCAGCATTCGGGATGATAGACAAATACGAAGATTGGCTTCAAATGAAAGCCTGTCTGCAAATCGAATAAAAAACACGTTAGCAATGCGAGTGTCAAGAGAAACCATACGTAGAAGGATTGTAGAATGAAGGCATTTGAGATATGCAAAAATGCGCCGCAAGCCCTGCTTGCAATTACATCATAAACAAGCACGACTACAATGGGCAAGGCAGCACATATCATGCAGTGACGAATGGCTGCAGGTGTTATTTAGTGATGAAAAAAGTGGAACTTAGATGGTCCCGATGGCCTTTCACACTACTGGCACGATCTTCGAAAACGCCCCTTAAATCGGTTCAGGAGACGTCAAGGAGGAGGTTCAGTCATAGTTTGGGGAGCCTTTAGCTTCAATGGACAGATTTCTTTGGCGTTTTTGAATGGAAAACAAGATTCCAAGGCATACCAGGCAACTCTTGAAAGTCACCTATTACCGTTTGGCGAACTTTTATGTGGACGAAACTGGGTTTTCCAACAAGATAATGCGTCCATCCACATATCCAGGTCAACAAAAGAATGGATGAGCGCTAAAAATATTACAGTTCTTGATTGGCCTGCTCTTAGTCCTGACTGTAATCCCATCGAAAATGTATGGGGCATACTAACGAATATTGTGTATGCCAATGGAAAGCAATATCTGTCCGTTTTAGAACTTAAAAAGACTATAGAAGAAGCGTGGTTTAATTTTGAACCAGAAACCTTTCAAAATCTTGTGCTTTCAATGAACGACAGCGTATTTAATATAATACGAAGTAATGGTAGCTACATTGATTATTAAAATTGTTCATTTCCTTATGCAAGTGCTAAAATTTATGTTTGTGCCTAAATTTTTGTGCCACATATTTTACTTATTTTAAGTTATATATTGCAGCAAGTTCGCTAGTGATGTGATTTCTGTTCTCAAATTTTTAATTTGCATATTACATGTGTTCATGCTTCGTAATATTAAAGTTCCTACTTCTTCAGTTTTAATAGTATTTTGTTATACTCAAATTTTTGTTGATGCAACCGCACTTTGACCTGTAGACTCATGGTTAAGTGCATACAGTGTGTGACAGGAAAAATGCAGCATCAAGAGGAGTGAGCAGAAAGTGATTAAAATCGACAAAGAGAAAGCGACAGCGACGAACGATATTTATTGCAACGTGATACAGCTACACTCTGAGCGACAACACCGTCTAATCAGCAGATTGTAGGATTACCGCGGGCGGCGATACAGGCAGCAACACATCTAGTTACATCTTCATTAAGGTTGCGGATGGTGTCCTGAGGGATGGCTGCCTATACACTGTCAACCATTTGCCAGAGTTCATTTTCTGAACACGGCGGTGGTGGCCCACGCAAGCGTCGTCCAATTACATTTCGGATGTGTTCGATTGGTGAGAGAACAGAGGGAGACTGGTTCAAAGGAAGCACCTAGGTACCTTACAATATATGTTGGTTTATGTGTGCGGTCGGGCGTTATCCTGATTATAAATGGCATTGGACATCTCCTGAAGGAAGGGTAGTGTCACGGGCCACAGCACGTCATCCACGTATCGTTGGGCCGTTATAGTGTCCTCAATGCGGGTCAGAGGTGACCTGCTATCGTAGGCGATTGCGCCCCAAACCATGATAACGCGTTGTCGTGCGGTGTGCCGTTCCACAGATGCGGCGGGATTGGACCTGTAGTCTTCACATCGGCGCCAGACTCGTACACAGCGACTGTTGTTGCTCAAACAGAAGCGTGACTCATCTGAGAACACAACACTGTGCCAGTCCGCCATCCACGGGGCTCTATCTCGACACCATTGAAAACAGAGGCGTCTGCGCTGCTGGGTTAATGTCAGCCTTCTTAACGGGCGCCATGAGCGTAAGCCGTTGGCGCACAATGGTCCTGATCGATATGGGATCATCAAGAGTGTTTTGCACATGCTGAAAAAGTGCTGCTGCGGAGCTACCAACGCTTTCCGGCGGATGTGTCGGTCCACGTGTGCTGACGTCGCTCTGGTTGCACTAACATCCCTCAAACGTGCCACATCCGGTGTACGCAGACGCGTGTAGGTGCTCGTCCACTGCGATTTGATGTATGGATAACCTGACCATACATTCCGTTTTGAACAGGACCGTCCCGGTTTTAGGTAGCCTGTCCCGTTGTCCCAAAGCACAGCTTCGGGACGCCGAAATGTCCCGTTTTCAAAAGAAGAGAAACCCTAGTAGCACGGCGATGTAGGGCATGCTTAATACGTATATTGTGTAAGTCTGTCAGAAGCTTGCTAGCCCGCGCATCTTTCTTGATGATTGATTGTTTTTTTACTAACGTGTGTTGTTGTAGTTAATTTAAAATTTTTTTACGTGACCCCTCCATTTTAAGAATGCCAAACGCAAGTGCACTTTTAATGTTAACTTACAAACAAAGTAACCATTTATAAAGCAAAGAATTAACTCCATTGGACGTCAGATGTAAAAAGTGTTGTACAGAATTTACATATTCCATGGAGGTGCCAGCGATATTAACCAACATTTAAGATCAGAAAAACATAAAAATTCCGATATTGCTATCGCTTCGAATTCTTCGATGCTTAATTTTTTTAAGAAAAGGATTCACTAACTTTGTAAGATCTGGAAGTTGCTGCGACGGAAGACGCCTGGGCTTATCACACGGTACAAGAGAACCGCAGTTTTCGCTCAAACGCTTGCCCTTGTAAGTTAATTCAAGCATGTTTTGAGCAGAATTTTAGATGTTCTCGTTGTTTCTCACAGTTTGTCGAATGGCAGTACGAGGTTTGGAAAATGGAATCTTCTGGTCTCTGCATATGTCAACTACAATTTTACTAACCTCAGAGACGGCCGCAAACTGTTTATTATATCGTCTTTGATGTTTGGCTCAAGGGAAATATCAGTTCGTTGTGTTTCATTCTATAGAAATAAAAATTAAAAACATTCCTATCTTTTGCAGGATAACTGCTTAAAAAATAAATACTGCACATGTAAATTTTTTAATTAAGTAATATTAGTAAGTACGGTGGTATTTTTTTGCACCTGGGTGGTCAACAACTCAGCAACGATCCTGTCTTTTAGGAACTTGCCAGATCCCGGAGACAGTAACATCATCATCACCTGCATATTGCGACTTTTAGTCTAACAAGACGTGTTCAGTAAATTCCTAATCCTCAGTGAAAAACACATAGCTCAGTGGCGATAGCACACTGTGAGCAGCGCCGTACTTCTGCCTAGGCAGACAAGGCAGTTGCCTAGGGACTCAGCCTCGCAGGGGGCCCTTGCACCGAAGACTTTACCCCACTTTTTTATTTTATCAAACATCTTAACAAAAATTTATAATTTTTTCAATCACCTTTCAATCTGTTCATTTTCAGATCATTTGTTCCCTTTCAGGTCATTTGTTCCTTTGTTCCTTTTCGTATTGCAATGTAATTTTTAAAAGTTTTAATTAAACGGCGGCGTAGTGTATATAGGCCTTGAAGATCAAAATACGTTATAAACAAAAAGTACAAGATTTTTTTAATATTATAAAAAAAGTTCGGGGGGGAGGGGTGACAGACTTGATTAACGCCTAGGGATTGACTACCTAGTGGCACTGGGACTCCGGGACTGACTGTGAGTGGATAGAAAACTCAAGCGTGATGATGATTCACATCGATGACTCTTGCTGCCTCCGCACTCGCTGCTCAACTAGGGCAAAAATTTGTTTCCTACTATAAGATTATTTATGGAAACAGATTTAAATTCTAGTCTGACTATATTTGTTTCCAAGCGTGTAGCCAGGGGGGGGGGATTTAGCCCCCCTCAAAAACAAAAAAATTACGGACCATTTTAAAAAGTCTTCCAATACAGATCTTGTGAAACTAAAACAGCGAATCGATTTCTCATCCCCCCTTTCTCCAGCTGATCTCTGACCACGCCCCTGCTTATTACATTAGCAATAATCAGGTCGATTTCTTATAAGCCGATATTGACTTATATTGTAAATAAATCTAATCTTTCTTCTGATATTTTATTAATTAATTATATTTTGCTGACTGTAATTTAAATTATTTTTGAATATAAGTTAAAATATCGCAGTTAACTTACTCATCGTTGTCCATCTGTCCTTAGGTTTTTGTGATTTTCACTGTTGATAGTTGGCACACCGGGAAAGAATTGCCGAATATTACAATCAGAAAAAAAAGTGAGAAAACTAATTTTGTGATTTCTGTCCTTCTTGCGCATGCTCAATAATGGTGACTGTCGTTGCGTGACGGAAAATTACGCGATCGATAGGTTTCTGAGGCGAAGAAAACGTGATTCGTTGTATTAGAATAACGAGCAAAAATAAAATACACCAAAATACGTCACCGGCAAGATGTCATATGTATTGGATTTGATGACGGTGTATTCAAACTATTACTGCTCCCTGGTGGCAAGAGATAGAAATCGTATCGCAGTGCATCTCATGATAGAGACAGATCTCTTCAGTGGGGGGTACTTCGGGCTACCGAAATCTCCACCTGATTGGTTAAAGTTTAAAAAATATGTAACCAATAGAAAGGTAGCTTAGAGGAGGAGTTTAAAATTTTGGATGTCTAGGTTACTATAAAAGATAATTTATCTTTAATTTGATGTACGCCAAATTTAAACGTTTGTGGTTACGGTTTTTAATGTACATATCGATAAAAACAAATAAATTAGTGAAAATAAATTAAACGTAAGTTAAAAAAAAACCTATCTAATAATTCGAAGTTTTTTTTTTTTTAATTCTGACATAGATAAGTGTGGTAACCATTCATAGCTCATTGATTACCAAAGATTAAACAGTTGAGTGTGGTCTTGAGAGTGATCCCCCCCACAAAAAAAAAAGAAGCAAATTTTAGATTTTAAAAACACCTTTGTAAAAAATAAAAAGTGCAAAATTTGAAACTTCTTCCAATCGTGAATAATTTGAACTTTTTCCGATGTCCCATGAGTTCTGTGCCGGGCCTCTAGCCCAGCAAGGTTTGTGTTTTCCGTGCAATTGTAAACTGTTTGGAAAGGTTGTGCGCAATACCGGTGCTGTATTTCCATAAAAGACTGGGACAAAGTACAGCAGTTATAAATAAGAGGTCAGAGTATGGGCGCCCCTATGGAGTAGAACAAAGAATATACAGGGTGATTATAATTAAAGTTCAACTTTCAGAAAGTTGTAAAAAAAAAAAACACTGCTCAGAATGACCTGAAATTTAAACTAAATATACTCGAAGACGGGAGAAATGGCATGGCATAAGAAAAAAAAAAGTAACTCCAAATTTTAGCAGTAGATGGCGCTTTAAGCGTCATAACGTAAATGGATTCGGCTACAAGTGACATTTGAATCGCAATACGACAGCTATGGCGTGAGTTGCAAGTTAAACCAACTGTACTGTTCAACGTGCATGACTGTTTCGTTTTCGTACTGCAAAAATGACTTTCAAGTCATTCAACAGTTGTGGCACTGTTAGTGGAAAGCCCATCCACCGCGACAAGGTCGTACCACATCGGATGGGAAAAATCGGTTTTTAATTGTCCTGAGGCCAAAAACTGCATAAAAAGCAACAAAGAAATCGGTTTTTAATTATCGTCAGACTAGCACAAGATATGTTCAATATGCTGTCCACCGTTTTCTACCACAAGTTGAAACCGATAAACAGCATGTTCCACAACAGATCGGACTGTCTCGGGGGTCAAGTTGTGAATGTATTGTGCAATGCAATGCGTGCCTTCAATTCAGCTAAGTTTGCAATCAGACCACTCAACACAACACTTTTTAGATAACCCCACAGCCAGAAGTCACAAGGATTAAGATCAGGTGATCTTGACGGCCAGGCTGTTGGAAAATGACGGCTGATAATTCTATCATTTCTGAAATGCCTCTTCAGCAGCTGCTTCACTGGCTTTGCAATGTGCGGAGGAGCGTTATCTTGCATAGAAATGCTACCCACACATGCATGCTGTTGAAGTGTTGGAATGATGTAGTTGCGCAAAAGACTCTCATAGCGTTTACCATTGATGGTACAGGTAACAGGACCCGCACGACCCATCTCCTTGAAAAAAAATGGCCGTACGATAGATGATGGCGTCAACCTGCACCACACAGTTACCTTTGTAAAATGAAGAGGTTCTAGTTCATGTGAGAACAGATTTTCCGTTGCCCATATTCTGCAATTCTGAGTATTGACATATCCTTGGAGATGGAAATGGGCTTCGTCGGTCCACAAAATGTTCCATGGCCATTCATTGTCCAATTCCATGCGAGCAAGAAATTATAGAGCAAAAGTGTGTCTTACTGGTAGGTCAGCAGGAAGCAACTCCTGAACATGGGTAATTTTGTATGGATAGCAATACAGGATGTTTCGTGCAATTTTATGCACCGTGCTCACAGGTATGTCCAAAGTTCGGGAAATTCCCCGTGCACTGCACGTTCGCACACCGCTGCTCGTCTTTTCCTGGAATGCTGTGAGCACATCTTCTACTGACGTCGAAGCAATTGGTTTTCCCCCCTCTGCCAGATTTCGCTTCAAAAGAACCTGTCTCTTCGAATTTCTTAATCATTTTCTCCAGGCCGTTGGCAGACATCGGACCACAACCTTTTTTCATACCCTTTACTGTCCGGAACTTCTTCAGAGCTACTGGCGCACAGTCACCGTCCTTGTAAAAGAGTTTCACAAGCAGAGCGCGATGCTTCATTGAGAGTCATTGCGAGCTTCTCAGACGCTATATGAGGAAAACGCCATGTATCCTGCGTTTTTATTACAAATGCAATGTGTCATGTCTTTTATTTTGCATATTACGATGCTTAAAGCGTCATCTATTGCTAAAATTTTGAACTATTTTTATGCTATACCATTTCTCCTTTCTTCGAGTATATTCAGTTCAAATTTCTGGTCATTCTGAGCAGTGGTTCTTTTTTTTTCGTCTTTTTGAAAGTTAAACTTTAATTATAATCACCCTGTATAAATGGTAACTGGCATGTTTTTACATCTTTCTTGTTTCGATAATGATGCGGAAGTTTAAAAAAAGAAGTGGGACTTCCAAGTCTCCAGGACTAACTGATTGCATGTAAAAACCATAAAGCCCAACTCCCATAATTTGCACACACTGTGACATCGTCCGTTTTCTTCTGTAAGTGTTCCTACTCACCCCTCACCCCACCCCCAATCCTCTGGAATCTTCAAAAGGGGTTTAAGGTTACGACTTAACCAGCGCCATATGCTTTGGGGAGGAAATCTGTGATTCCAAGAAAGAATATTTAGAAGGGAAAATGCATATGAAGCTGAGATGTACAATGCATAACTATTTATAACTTGGCACCTCGTCGGTGCTTAGTTAGCTAATGGACTTCAACGCCATGAGGTCACGGGGGGGCTAAACCACAAAGTGGGTGTTTTGAGGAAGAGCCCCTCCAAACTTTCTCGTTGAATTTTTTTTTTCTATTCTCGTTTGTAAAATCAAAGGTAACCCACTTCAACTTACAAATAAAATAATTTTGGCCAATCAGAGTACCTAAAAACTATTATTTCCCTCTCTCTGCAATATGGTTAATATCCATCAACGACCGAAGCCTATAAAAGCTTAAGTTTAAACAAATTCCTGGTCGAAATTAAACATCGCAGCAAGAATTTGCCAACACATAAACACGTGCAAAAATGAGGTCAAATCAGGTTTGTGCCCTGTTCGAGACTACCAGAGTTGGCCGCCAATTTCAAGATGGGCGGTCAAATCAGATTTGTGCCCTGTTCGAGACTACCAAAGTTGGCCGCCAATTTCAAGGTGGGCGCCCAAAGTTAACATGGGTCAATTGAAGATTGGCATTTTTTTATTGGCGACAAAGGACTCTGGCAGTCCTTAGACCAACAAATCAGCAAGATGGCGTCTCCTTAAAAAGAGGTATGAAGACCTGAGTAGACCAGAGAGAGAGAGAGAGTTAAAATTTTCAAGCGGGGTGTTCACGTCCGATGAACACTTATAATGAAAACTTCGGGAGGACAAGGGCAAAAAAACTTAATCCTTTAAGCATGTAAGTTGATATGTATTTATTTTATTTTTTGATGTAAGTTGATGTTACTTTTCTTTCTCTTCCTTTTAATCTGTAATTCCAAGTGCCTCCTCCCTCACTAAACTTATAACATTTTTTTTTTGATGTTTTATATACCCCAGTATAATTTTCATTATAAAATGAGTAATTGAACTTTTTCATAACTTAAAGTTCACTGATGTTTTCAATGGCAGTCAAATTCTTAAATCGTAGATGTGGTTCTGATATCACCACGTTTATAATATAAAATAAAAGGCAATAATTTTTTGAATAATTGTTTCATGTCTGTTTTAAAGAACCTGGGGTTATTTAACATAAATTATACTTAAATGTCGTTTAAATAACATGTTAGGGCATGTCCTAATTCTTTTAGGTAAAAATCAAGCAATGTTTACTAACTTCTATTAACGGCCGATTTACTTTCTGGATAAACAAATTTAATATTAAATGTTATGGAAATGGGGTTGTAGTGTTTTCAAATAATCAAAATTAATCAATAAGTAAACTAACTTTAAATTTACCAGCTTAATTATAAATTATACTTCATTTTTACTCTCCCATTTTTCATTCTAAATTATAACAAATTATAAATAAAGCTTTAACTTTCCTCAAAATCACCATGACAATACTGTACAGGTATTTACTGTGGCCAGATGACTTCATAAAGGTGAACTATTTTCCTTCCGTACTGAACGCTGCATACCATTGACAGAAGCCAATCGGCGGCACCGTTTATAGTGGTGTAGAGCACACAAAGACTAGACACCTCATCAATGGAGTCACGTCCCCTTACCGATGAGAGTCGTTTCAGTCTGACAAACGATTCTTGGCGTCTGTTGATATGGAGAGAGGCAAGGACACACTTTAATCCCATTAACATCAGGGAAAGACACCGTTGGGGTGGTCCTGCATGCTTGTATGGGGTATATGTAAAAGGCATTACGATGAACGGAAGGACAGAGCTCCACATTTTCGACAGAGATTCAGTTACCGGAGATCGTTATTGTGACGAAGTTATCGTCCCCACGTGCGTCTTTTCCGGGGTACCATTGGTCCCGACTTGTTTTTATGGATAACAATGCACGGCCATACAGAACTCTTGCTGTTGAGGAGCTCCTGGAAAGTGAAGACATCCATAGAATAGATTGGCAAGCATGCTCCCCTGATCTAAATCCCATTCAACATGAGTGGGATACTTTAGGGAGACGCCTGGTAGCACGATCTTACCCTCCGGCGAACACCAGACAACTGAAACAGATGCTCCTTGAGGAATGGGAACTCTTACCACAAGAACTGTTAGATAATCTGGTGTTGAGTATGGACAGACGGTGCCACGAAACCATT
>QLNU02015048.1:0-18460 GCA_006491805.2 Dysdera silvatica
TATCCACGAGCGACTTCCTCTTGTTCAGCCTCTATTCCTGCCCTTAATACAGGGTTTGTCCCAGAAGTTCCCGGAATGATTTTTTGTAGTTGGCAACGCTGCCAGACAGGGCGGAGCTTCGGGCGGAGACGTTGGTGAGGGATCTGAGCTTGGAAACGAGACCGGTATCAGTCGCCTGCGGGCAGTTGTTGAGGCAGGGTCACGCTCCGCGCAGAGGTATCTACTGCACCCTCGTCGATCAAAAAATGGACCAGTTTTTGGAGCAGCGTTATGCAATCAAATTTTGTGTGAAACTGGGTAAAAACGGGGCAGAGATGCTCGAAATGCTTCAGAAAGCCTACGGTGATGGGGCGATGAAAAAAAGCCGAACTTTCATGTGGCACAAGCGGTTCCGGGAAGGTTGGGAGTCCGTCAACGACGACTACCGCTCTGGACGCCCGTCGACATTACAAACGGACGACTCGGTGCAAAAAGTGCGTCAAGTTTTGGACAATGACCGACGATTAAGCGTTCGGGTGATTGCAGAGGAGTGTGGAATACCCAAAACAATCGTTCATCGCATTTTAACGGAGGATCTTCAAATAAAGAAAGTCTGCTCGAAAATGGTGCCAAAAGTCCTGACGAGTGAGATGAATGAGCAGCGTTTGTTGAAGTGCCAGGAATTGCATGAACACTATGAAACAGACCCAGAATTTTTGGACAGAGTGATCACAGTGGACGAAACGTGGATTTTTCAGTACGATCCCGAATCAAAGCGCCAAAGCAGCGAGTGACACATCAAGGAGTCTCCTCGCCCGAAAAAAGCAAGGATGAGCAAATCGCGAATCAAGGCAATGCTCATTGTGTTTTTTGACAGAAAAGGTGTGGTTCACAGTGAATTCGTGCCACAAGGACAAACAGTCAACAAGGAGTTTTACTGTGAAGTGCGCAAACGGTTGTGCAACAGGGTTCGACACATCCGGAATGAAATTTGCGACAATTGGATCTTGCACCATGACAACGCATCAACCCACACCGCGCTCATTGTCTCCGAGTTTCTGGCCAAAATGGATGTGGCAACGCTGCCCCAGCCGCCGTTCAGCCCCGATCTGGCACCAGCGGATTTCTTTTTGTTCCCATGGATCAAAAGAACCCTGAAAGGAACTCGGCATGGGACGCTGGAGGCGGTAAAAGCAGCCGCGACGACCTCACTGAAGGAGATTCCCGTTGACGACTTCCAGGGCGCCTTCAATGATTGGGTGAAGCGTTGGCAACGGTGCATCGAAGCAGGGGGAGAATACTTTGAAAAGTTCTGAAAAGATTGTAAACTGATATTGAATAAATGATTTTAAAAAAATCATGCCTGGAACTTTTGGGACAAACCCTGTATATACATACTACATTAAATATTATTTTTAAAGCTATCAGTGCCTGAGACATACCTTTTTCTTGGAAGAAGTAGTGGAACTTCCAGGTGTTTCATCTACATTTAAATCATGACCCAGTTTCCTTGTGTTTTGTGGAGTACTCGGTACTGAAACCTCATCAGAATGATTCAATGAGGTGTTCATGGAAATGCTACTGGACGACGAATTCAGAATTTCAATGAAGCTCTTGGAAAGGACTTCCTGAAAAATTCAACAAATATTTATCGACAAATCACTAATTTACGAGGGCTTGTTTGTTAAAATAAATTGTATCGAAATCCTCTTTTTTATTATCCATTTGTTATACTGCCCGTTTTCCTTTTAATTTTTTTTCTTTAACCAGGGAACTGTTGCCTTATTATTTAGTATTATATAAGATACACTGGCCAACATTGGATTCACCTCATTTGTTCAAACATCTTGGAAATAAGACAAACTCAGAAATAATTTATTAATCAAAATTTGTTAATACAAAAGAGTGCAAATTTTAAATAGCTACATACGAGTATTTATATTAACAAAAAAAAATATATATATATGAGTCTGGTTGGTTGGCTGTATTGTTATGCAGCAAGGGTCATTCTGCATCAGACAAGGTGGATATATGAGTTCGATAATTAGAATAGAAATAGAGGAGAGCAGAAAGCAATGGCTTGTAAACATAGTACTACTAATAAATAACATGAGAACACAAATTATCGCGGTTAAATTTTAATACATTGATAGCTATTTCAATAGCACAGAGGCTATTTTCATTAGAACGATCATTTTGATGAAAATAGCCTGCATGCTATTGAAACATCTGTTAGTGTATTGAAATTTAACTGCGATAATGTGCTCATGTTACTTATTGGTTTCATGCAGTGTACTACTACTTGACATAATACTACTAGTTTGTAGGGAAAAAAAATTGGTCCCACTCCCTTAACTTACCAGTTTATCTAGGACTCTTCCAAGAAAATAATAGGGATTTTTTTATATGTTACCACTTCTCTTTGACGCTACAGTCCCTGAAGAAACTCTGTTGGACTCTTTTGTTGAGTAAAGAACAGCAAATACAGTGAACTACCTTTTTTACAAACCTCCAATTTCCGAACCAAGCATTTTTACAAACTACTGCATTAGTCCCAAGAAGTATCCAACGGGACTAATGTTAACTTGCATTTATAAACTTTTTTCAGGGTTTGCATGAATTCATATAACCAAGAATTCACCGTAGCTATGAAGAAATTCACAAAAACAAAACACAACTTGTAAAATTACAAATTCACTTCATTTTTCGATTGATTGAGTCCCTCTCCATCAAATTTTTTTTACAATTAAAGAAAAATTTTGAGTGATGGTAATCGGGGAAATAACTATCCCCCCCCCCCGAGTAAAGCATTACGTGTGAATAAGATGTCACTACTACAGTGGCACCATGTTTCAACATAACCCTCCCTAGTTGGATTCCTTACATAGTCCAGGAAAGCTTTAGCTCATTTTCTAACACCCATAGCCTTTGGATTGCACCACCTAGGCAACAGAGGTTTGTATTCAGTCCTTCGGTGGCACAGTGATGCAACAGAGGTTTGCATACATCCTTCGGTGGCACAGTGATGATGCATTTGTTTGCTATGCTGAAAATATGGGTGGTCAGCCAGAACTTTCCATTCTCTTTTCCGCTGATCTGAAGACTGAATTCTTAAGTGACGGAGCTTTGTACAGCTTAACAAAGGAAGTTCAGGTCACTACAGATCTACAAGATTACCACACCTACAGTCACTACACAGACAGTAGCCTTAAGAGTGGTGGCAGTGTTTAGGAAAGAGTAATTTCATTCTTTAAGCAGTTTCAGATAAATAAAACTAATACACACATATAACGCAAATAAAACATTTTTTAAATAAGTTATTTTATGTCTGCAAACCGGAAGAACAACATTAACGAAAGAACATATTAACAAACCTTATTTGTTGCTGTATCTTCGCTCATCGCATTTATAGACTCGTGATACTCCTGTGTAAGTAAATACTGAAAAAAACAAAAAACAAACATGTAATCCTAATGCTAAAACAATATCTGATATTAAGAGAAAGAGATGGAAAAGACAAAGTTACTTTTTGTTCGCTTGCATTTTTATGTCGTAACGACAGCAAAGGTTATGTAGGACAAGTCAACTCAAAGGACAAGTAGGTCATACTGTATTTCACCAAGACCGACGGACTTAATTTTGAGAAAGCCGAACTTCTTACGATTTATATAACCAACCCCAGAGCACTGTGAGCAGTCAGTAAGAGTTTTTTCCCCCTTTGGGAATCAAACCCAGATTAACAACAAGCTAGGTAAATGCATTACCGTGTCACTGCTAAGATCACAGTTCAAAAGTACACCAAACAATTATTTTATGCCTCAAGACTGCATGGTGATAATAAGCGTCACAATGCGGACTGGTAGTGATTAAGTGCCAGCAGTTAAACCACTGCCTACTGAACTGCAGAAGCGATGTCATATGCACATTGTTAGTTATGCTATTTACCATTGTGTCGATATCAACAATATTGAGGAATACCATGGCTCATTATCAACAGTGTGGATTGATTCCATTCCTGAGAAATTAAGACACAGAATGGCATCAAGTGTTCAGTAACAAATCCTGTTTTATTTAGAATCTGACGACAGCTACACATATTGAGGCAACATGGTAAATAAGACAATCCAGATGACTGTGTTGAACAATACTTTGCTTTATTATTTGGGATAAGTTCACTTCTTAGTTAATATATATATATATCTCCACGCTGAAGAGCAATTGAATTAGAGACAGTGCCAAATGCTGTGGACAACGGCATGTGAATAAGCAGGGTCATAGCTAGCTAGCTTGCATTGTAACAATGGATACAAAAGTCACAGTTCAATAAATCACTCGGCACTTTAACATTGTTGCACAATGCGTAAATAGCCACACCATCTAGAACCATCTCACTATGAGGTACAGAAGCCATCTTCTAACGAGGGTACCTCTGCCGACTGCACATCACCGGATCCTATGAATTTGGGAAAATGTTGCCTGGATTGATGAGCTAAGGTCCACATCGGTATATGTTGTTGGCAGGGTATGAGCATGGCTCAAACCACATGAAACGATGGATCATTTTTGCAAAAAAAGGTACGTTTCAAGCTGGTGGAGGTGGCATTCTCGTCTAGGGACTGTGGTTACATGGACAGAAATGGGACCTCTGCTATGTGTGGCATCATCCCTCACAAGTCAACGTTATCAGGATATCCTTGATGACCATGTACGCCTGCCTGTTTGACTTCAACGTCCAAC
Organism: Dysdera silvatica; assembly: GCA_006491805.2. Classification (NCBI taxonomy): domain Eukaryota; kingdom Metazoa; phylum Arthropoda; class Arachnida; order Araneae; family Dysderidae; genus Dysdera; species Dysdera silvatica. The sequence goes on from QLNU02015048.1 coordinate 4,717, forward strand.
TGGAAACCTCTCCCTTCAACAAAACCATCAATGTACCATACTATCGCTCTCAAATGGTTGGATGAATACTCCACAGATGTGAACTTACTTCCCTGCCCAGCAAAGTCAGCTAACCGCAATTCCATCAAGATATGTGGGATGCCATCAAGAGAGATGTTTGAGCATCTGACCTCCCTCCGTCAAATCTCCACGAACTGTGGGAAATTCTTCAAGAGTTATGGATCCATATGGCTTCACAAAGCTTCCAGTGTCTTGACGAGTCCATGCCAAGACAAACTGCCACCATCATCAGGGTGATAGGTGGAGCTACACAATACTAGACAGGTCTCTCTAATTCAATTGCTCTTCAGCATAGAACCATAAAAAGTAATGGTGTATAATAATGGAAAATTAAAATTGTAGTCTCAGTACTACTGTTTATATCTATGATTGAACAGAAAATTTCTTACCCTTGCATATGGCGTTTTGTTTTCCTCAGTGATTGATTTTGCAACTTTTTCTGCCAATTCGGAGTGTTTAGTTTTCTCATTCTGGGAAGAAAAAATAATAATATATATACCATCAACAATAACCATTTTCAATCCACTGTAGGATGGAGGTCTCTCTGTTATCACATATATATGTAGTATAATGAGGGAAATACAGAAGAAGCAGCCTTGTGTTACCCTCCTACAGAGTGACTACTACCAGAGCTGCTTCGAGGCGGCACTCTGACGAGTGTCGGCATTCTTCGCAGTGGACGGCTTTGGGACACGTACATATTTGCAATCTTTGCGAATGCTTCATACAATTTCACACATTCTGATTAACGGGTATTGGCCGTTAACTGATGTTAATGAATTTTCAACCATCCTGATTAATGGGTATTGGACGTTCCATTTAACAGCAATTTTTTGTCATTAATGGGAGAGTTAACTGTCTATGTTTATTCCGTAGCTATTTTTATGGGAAATACAACACAAATGTTCGTAGTATGTTTTATAAAATGTAAAATTGTGTAAAAAGGGGAAAATTAAAAACTTGCATTTTCACAGTATTCTTGATTTAACTGAAAAATTTTCCTTCAAAAAAAAAAAAAAAAATACTGTCATGGAGGTTTTGCATTATCATGCATTTTATTTTAATATTATCTGCATATTTTACATGCCAAAGACTGAGCTAGACGTAATCTGGGAGAGGATCAATGGCTTAAGCTGAGCTCCAAATCACTATAAATTTAAACACAACCACACTTACTGGGATTGGAATCCTGTCTGGTTAGTCTGGATGCTAAAGACATAACCAAAGGGGCACTATTTTAATGTTAAAATACTCGATGCATTAAATAGTTCATGTCGTAGCACCTTTGTCGTTGTTCACCTTTTATTGTATAATGGGACAGCAAAGGTCACGCTGCACCAAGTCTGTAACGTCTATTGAGATGTGTTGACAAAACATAATCTTATGTTTTAAGTGGACAAAAAATTTTCCAGTCTTAGATTTGATACCCATATGATGAGTTACTCGCAAAGAAAAGAATGATCTCCCAATCCTTGGTGGGACACGAATCCACGATCATTTGAGTGCCAGTTAAATGCTTTATCACTAAGCATTCTTCCTCTTGTATGAGTAGATAAGGCGTTACTGTGGACAAGAATGTCTGATGTTTGCAGCTTAATGGTAAAGCACTTAACCGGCAATCAAGAGGTTCTGGGGTTGTGTCCCACCAGGAGTCGGTAAATCATGATTTTCTTTGTGAGTAATTCACCATCAAATATTACCACATCACTGGCTATGATGGGAATGATTTGACTTTAATAAATGTCAATACCTGTTCTTGCTCCTTTGTACTAAGTAGAGGTAGGGATGGTTCCGATTTCACAGGCACTTTCGTCGATGCAAAATTATGAATATCAAATGAGACAGCAGTCGTTGGATTCTTACTATGATGAATATCGTGCAAACTGTGCAGATAGTTATTCGTGTCAACAGGCTTACTGATTTGAGTGATCCTACCAGATTCCCGAGCTTGAAGCTAAAAGAAAAAGGAATGGATTAAACACATTATTAAATTGTTAATATTCAACGAAGTTCATTATACACACCAACAGATATTTTGCAACAATACAGTTACAACATATATATGCTACAGTATTACACATAATGTGTCAAAATTCTGCGTAGATACTTGTTGGTCTTAAATGGATGGACTGCCAGAACTGAACCATTTTGGTGAATGAAACAAGACAGAGTTGTCCGTAAAACAAAATCTTTGTCGCTGATTAGTCCATTTCTATACCCCCCCTCTCGAACAATGGTTCGACTGTACTTCTTATTTTCATGCACCCATTTCTATCAAAGATCGTGTAGTTGAAGCAAGTAATACTTTTTGTCCACAAAACAGTGTTTTCTCGTAAAAATTAACCTACATATATATATTTGTATTTATAGGGAATATTATTTTGTCAGATGTTAAAGAAAATTTTAACAAAAAAAAAAAGATGCCTACACTGCTTTTTATTACCACAGTTTTAACTGCTTGATTTTTATAAACGTTTTAATTAAATAAAATATTTATGATCAATAGGCAGTGATATTTCTTCCATGATACGAATCATTCACTGTTTGAATCAGAAGGATGAAGGTAACTGAGAAGTATTGGAGGGGGCAAACGGTTTATTCAATTAACTAAAGTCTTCTGACTGATGCCACAGCTCTCCAATATGGTTATTTTATTTTTTTGGCAGGAAGGACATCAAACAAATATTCTGCGCAAAACAAGGTAAATTCTCTCCAATATAGCATAAGCATTTTTGAAGAAATATATATAAGCCAAGTGAAGCATTTTAAGTTGAGAAAAATCTTACTCAAGAAAAGAAAAGTAAAAAAAGTTTAATAATATCACCTTTTCTCGCTTCTCCAAAATGTGACTGGTGTAACATATGTCCTTATTTCTTTTAACCCATGAAAAAAAATTATTGATTTGAATGAATGTGCACAAGTGATTACATAACCCCCGTCTTTCCCCAATCACAGATCACTTTAGTGGCCAAGACCGAAAATGCAAAGTCTTTAAAATAACCGAGGGCACATTCCCCTGCGTTTATACATAACTTGTGCCACAAATATATGGCTACACATAATTCACACTACATATGTATGTCCAAGTCACAACTATAACATACATCCTGATATATTTATAGTAGTTTAAAGCAAATATTAAAAGTAACAAATACCATATGTAGTGGCGTATTATTTGCTTGCATTATAAGTCCATGTAATTCATTGAGCTGTTGCAAGACAAAAGGCGGCACTGGGTTGCAACAAGCAATGATTCCTTGCGGATCCCTAAAGAAAAACAAACCGTTTACATTTCTAAATAAAATTCTTCATTACAAATAATTTAAAAACTGGAAAAATACTGATAAATTTGTTAACTAATATAATTAAGGGTAATGACACATACTTTGGCATAGTTTCGGCTATTCGAAGAAGCATATGGTTTGGCAAAACATACCTAAAAAAAAGTAAATATTGAAGAGAATATGAAATCATAACATGTACTTCTTAAGATGCAACAAATACTTCAAATATAAATATACATGCTGAAGCCCATTTCAAAGAAATTTCATTCCCAAAAATTCATCTTGAAGAGAAAATTAAATGTGTGTCAAAAACGAAAGGTTTCAACCCATGTATATCACTAGTTCCCCTTACGGATCAGGAACACAGGATGTCCACCCAACTTCTTCCCTGACTTTTCAAGACCAAATCTTAATCGATTTCCAGTCGCTAAAATTACGGTGAACAACACACAGTGCAGTAAAATTTACATAATCAAAACACATTTTAAGACAATAACATTTTTTCATTAACACATTGTGAGTTCAAGGTGTAAGAGCAGCATGGGGGGTATGCTACACAGGGACCTACAGTTTTCCAAGGCAATCTGGACTTCTTGAACTAATCCCCGGACTAAATAAGCAATTAGTCCGTAAGCATTCAAATCACAATAGTATCATCAGCAAATAGAGTAACTGAAGCTTCTCCTGACACATTAAATATACCGTTGAAAAATTAACAAAGGGCCAAGATTTCACCCTTGGGGAATTCCATAGTCATCAAAGCATAATTCTAATTTTTTTGCTGTATTAATTTATGGCTTCCTATCAGATAATCCTTTGTAATGTTTATTTTGCACTTAGTATATTATAATCAATAACATCGAAAGCTTTACTCAGGTCAAGAAATATTCCAATCCCACATTTTCTGTTCACAAAAGCCTGTTGAATAGTCCTGACAGTTGTCATAAGAACTACTTTGGTTTATTTTGTTTGTTTTTTGGTTTTACGGCTCAAAGACTACAGTGGTCATGCTGCGCCGGGACCTACTGTTTTCCGAGGAATCCGAACCTCTTAAGGCCTAGGGAACCAAACCCCGGACTACAGTGAGCAGTGCGATCTTTATGAGATCTCTGAGTAAGCGTTCTTTTTGCACTGCTGGGAGTCGAACCCCAGTTTATATATATTATATATGTTATATTTGGTTTATAGATACCCCCCACCCGGAATCCAAATTACTTCTCTCTTCAAAATTTTATTTTTGTTTATGAATTTCCTTAGTCTATTGAATAATATAAAAAATGCTTTCGAAATCAATGATAATAAGGAATTTGTCTACAATTTTTTGTCTGCCTTTTCCTCCCCCTTTTTCATAAATTGGTATGATTTTTGCAAGTTTGATACACATTGTTACTACTCGTACTGTCGAAATTTGTTTAATGTGAACACCAAAGAGGTCAGAAAGTCTGTTTGCATGATCTAAAAAGTGTGCGATCACATTACTAAATTACCTATTCCATCTCTATAATATATTATCATCATCATTACATATTTATCATATACGTGTTTAACAAAATAGTAGTATATACATGCATTTAAAGTCTATATTATATGGTTTTCCCCATCACAAACCTATTTACAAATATCATGCCTGTCCTTGAATCATTGTTACCATCCAGACATGCATTCAAAATCACTTTTATTCAGACCGGCAGCAAAAATCAAACTGACTTGGTAACCCCAACTTCCCAGGCCTATTAGAACAAAAGTCCCCCCCTACACACAACTTCAAAAGATATCGTTTTGGCTCTCTTCGAAACTCTCTATTCAAAAAAAAAAAAAATCCCTAGAGAGACTTGAAAAAGCGTAGTTTGTTTGTGTTGAGAAGAGGAAATTTTCCAAAAGCAATGCTTATCCGTTCATTAAAAAAACTGAAGTACAGTTTTTATACAACTGAAATACAAAAATTCCAATACAATTTCATGGGGATTAAAGAAGTGGTTTGTGTAAAGTGTATTTGCGTTAATGAGGTGTGACTGTAATTGAATTCTCAAAGACTTAAGAAATGAACTCTGATAAGACAGATAAAATAAGAAAATGGAGTGGGAAAATATGGAGAAGAATTGATTGAAATGTATTTGATAGGAACTTGAGAAACTCTTCAACTAACCAAAGGTCAGACAATAATCAATATGATGATGATTATGATGAAATATATCATTATTTCAATTATTATATGCTCCTCACAGGATGAAGCTTGTAAGTGCCATGTATACACACATAATATGATAAGAGCATCTTGGAGCAAGTGGTCTTAAACTCAGTATGCTAGCCAGAAGAGTTGTTGGGTTGCTTAATAAAGAAGCCAAGCACTGAGTCCAAAATCTGCTATGAGTGGTCACCCACAACAGCTGACCATGTCCCAAGCTGCTTAGCTTTAACGATGGACAGACTTGACTATATACAAGTGTTCATAATGATTTTGTATATTTTCAAGTCCTTCAGACACGAGAAAACTCATACTCACCCATAGCTTTCATCTTCAATTCTGGCTGTTCTGTCTCGCCATGCATATAGTGCCTTCAAACAATGCAGTTGTCTGGCATCGAACAATTTGCGGCTCTTCTTGTAGGTGTCAAGATACTTTTCTTCATTGAATAACAGTTTGGTATACCTCTGCACAAGAAAATTAAAGCAGTCAATAAATAAATATCACCATATGGAAAAAAAAGCAAGTCATATGTAAAAATCTAATATATATACAATATTTTACAAATACCTTCAAGCAGATGTCTTTACTCTTTTGAAAGACCGTCAATATCAAATCTCTTGATCCATTTCCATTTTCCAAAAGGTCGTTCTTAATTCGGTCATAGACATACAGTAAGTAATGGGTGTCTTCCCTGGCGTACTTTATCAATGGAGCAGGAAGTGGCCTGTAGATAGCAAGTTGTTCAACAATAAATTTGTTAAAAATATAATATAAATAGTACTAAAGTAAGTTATTCAGCAACAAATACATTCGGTAACAATGGAGCTATATGCATTCAATGGTACATCATGCAGATTATTTCGTAAAAGATTCAATTTTTTATTATATTTATTATAGTCCTCAAATTTACACCTAATAAAGTGCTGTAATAAAATTTAAAGGGTTTGATAGGTAGTTGCGGGGAAAAAAGCTGAAACATTAGCTTGACATGTCCCAACCACGGTGTTATGCAAACTTTCACCATTGCACGGGTGATCAGCAATTGTTTTCCAACAAGTTGGCCGCCTCGTTCACCTGATCTCACCCTGTGTGACTTTTGGTTATGGGGATTCTTAAAGGATCAGGTCTACTGAGAACAACCTGCAACCTTGTCATGAAACGTCGCAACCTTGATCTGAAAGACTGCATTCAGCTGTAGAATACACTGTTTTGCGATTGGACAGGGTTATGCAGAGCTATGGCGAACATATAGAACAACTATAGAACACTTTGACGCGCTGTCTATCAGTGAATTTTTGTACTAAATATTCTTTTTTAATAAATCTCGAGCGCATGATCTGAAGTGTCTGCTGTCCAAATTTCATGTCTCTATGACCCATACAATGCCCTACATAGCCCCCTGAGTTTGGGAAGTTTAATTTCGACAACCCTGTACATATAAAAGTAGGACTATGAGAAACAAATCAATGTATTACCGAATTCGCCAATCAGCCAGCTGAAACTGTTTATCCACCTCCAGGCTACAGTAATGACTCAACAAATAGGCTAATGACAGATGAGGAAAGTTCAGGACACGTGAGGCTTGGCCAGTGTCAAACATATTAACAAGGTAAAGACCAAAATCTCTTTGCAGCCAAAGCACATCCATGTCAGCACCATGCAGGACCTGAAAGATGGTAAAAAAAAAAAAATTATGATATAGATATGTAGCAAAGTATTATGTGAAGTTCAAATAATGTAGATATCGAGTAATTTATCATTAATCAAGTTCGCTTTGCAAATTCGAATAATAATTATGATTGTGTTTAAAAGGCTAAGAAATAATAAATGTGCTAATATAGTAAGATCGGATTATCCTAGGCATAATTGAAATACAAGTTTTAGGAAAAATCTTAAACCTCAAACTGCTAGATGTAATTATTTGCTGCAAAACATAAACGTGATCAGACCTAGACCTTTGGCACAAAAGCCCTAAATATTTAAGAAATGAAAACAAAATGCTCAAGACCATTTAACTCTGTTGGAGGGTTGTAAAACGCAGTTTAGCATACCAATACCACAGTCAACCGCAAGTTTTATATCAGTAGTTGGTCAGCAACCCAGTCGATTACGATCCCGATTTTGGTCCCTCACTTATGGAAACACGTTTCCTACAATATTCTTTTAATATTCTAAACCATGAAATATTCAATATTCCTTGGTTAATGATTTTGTAGATCTTTAAAACTAAAGTGCATTGAAAATTAGTGAATTTTTCTTAATGTACGAATCTGGATGAGTTTCTTTGGTAAATAGCAATGATGGTCAGTATCTTGCTTGCCCGTTTCGCATAATTCATAACATAAAATGTAGTTTTATGATTTTAATGAGAGAAGTACATAATCAGCATGCATATAAAATATATTCATGCAAAATGAAACTATTTTTGAATGTATTTAAACATGCAACAAAGATACCGAACATTTATCTTACTTTAACTATTTTTGGATCTGTCAGAACCTCATTCAAGATCGGCAGCTCACTGCGGAGTTTTATGGCATCAATGATGTAATCCTTCTGACGTGTTGATATCTGAATCAAGCAAGCGAATCCTTGAAAGCTTCTGTATGAATGGTTCTAGAATTGTTGTGCAAAATATTATCAGATATTTACAGAAAATAATATATATAAGTAAACAAGTGAGTTCCTAAAATATATGTGCAATAGAACAGTCATATATCTCCCTACCTCAATATCCACAGCAAATTCTTTTTGAGCTCTCAAATCCGAAAGCATGACATTCAGTTTTTCTTCAGTGTCTACCATAATAAGTGGAGTTTCTTCAACAGGTGGAGGAACCTAAAGGAATTAAATTATTTGTTTGTTGTATCACAGAAGGTTTAGAGAATAAAAAAATCATGATACAGCATTTTAACACATGGTTATTTTATCAGGGAGCCAACTCTTTTGTCCTCATGAGATTCCAGGACTTGTTAAGGATCAAATAAATTTTTCAAGGACCTTACATTGTTAATCGAGATATGCATAATTAAAAATACACATTATAAGCATAATATGGAAATTAGTGTTTAATTATGTTTCTCCTTTTCAACTCGGCACATTGCCAGCAAAAGCTATCTTTTTTTTTCTTCTCTTGTGTCAACTGCGTTCAGTGAGTTGGGGAGGTTCGGGAGAATGTCTGAAGCTGTAGCAGTATTGGCTTTGTTCCGAAAATAAGGTGAAATACCCTTTTTTGCCCTTTGCTAAAACTTGAAAAAAAGTTTTGAGAAAATTCAAGGACCAACCATACTTTTGGCAGTTTTCAAGGGTGCTGACTTAGCAAAAAAAAATTCAAGGAGTTCTCAAGGACCATGGGAACCATGTTACAGTCTAATGCACGGAGAATATTGCCTTGTCCTTTTCTTCCAGGAAAGTAAATACACATATTTAAATACAAATTCTGCACATGGTTATCATTGTTCAGTATTTTGAGTTAGATCCACTGTACCTTAATTTACATATTGTTTCCGTTTTATGGCATAAAATTGACAAAGGTTGTGTTGTGTCTGAAACCACAGTTTTCCAGGGAACCTAAATTGTTTAGTGCTTAGGTAAGGTGGCCGATGCCCAGACTACAGCAAATCGTTAGTCATTAAGCCTTACTTCCCATAACTTTTCATGCATTTCCACAGAAACTACGAATCCCACCAAGCTATATCAGGGGTCAAAATTAACTTTTTAAATCAGGTGCACAAGTGCATCCAAGTCTTACGACTTACGTGCATAAAATACTAGTTAAGTGTAAAAGTAACTAACAACATTAAAAGCATGTAAAACGTATGTGTAGTGGTTATATTTAAACATGCAAGCTAAAAAAATGTAACTTTTCAAAATAATTGAATATTTGTTTGTAATAAACAAAACAAAAAAAATCAACATAAATGCAGATACATTGAGAAAATTATATAAAATTATTCCATAGGTCACTGTTTTTGGAAAGTAAAGTAAGAAGTAGCCATAGTTTTGAGCAGTTAGGTGCATTGAAATTGAAAATTTACGTTCACGGACAAAATTTCACAGACAGAAGCACTTTAGCTGGTGCGTAGTGCACCAACTAATTTCAAACCCTAAGCTATATACAATATCAAGGGCTATACAGAGGGTAACTAATAATACTGTAGCATGCAACTAAATATCGGTTGTATCAACAATGAAAGGCAGCTCACAAAACTAAACTTTCATTGGTAACAATGCTTTTTTTAGTCCATAATGATAACGGCGCCTAACTAGGGGTATAAACAAATCTTCAAGCATCTTTCATGATTAGGAGGTCGATGACCAACGTGCACGGACCACATTTCCTCATCTCTGTTCCCATGAAAAATTCCTTTTGTTCAAGTCTTTAAATCATCCAAGCCTACTCTTTCCCCACCCACCCCATAATGTGTCTACAAGTGCTATTTGGGGTATTTTGTATTTTCCAACTCTCAATGTATGTTCATAACACGCTAACTTTCTTTTCAGAATTGCAGTGATGGCTCTTTTTTATTTTAGTTCAGAACTTGTTGGACAGAGATCTTGTTTTTCAATTTTGATTATAAACACATGCAGTAGATTCTTGATTTTACAAGCTTACTTTGACCTGCCACCAAAAAATGCAAATGAAGTTAGTGAAATCGAAAGTTCACATAATGAGAATTAATTAATAAATTTATTTTCTGGAGTCTTGGGAGACTTTTCGAATGCGAAGTAAGGCGATGAACATCGCAAAATCGATGCCTGAACCTTACCGCATTTTTGCTAGGAGATGGGGGAAAACCAGTTTCAGACAGGGGGAATTACCGAGTGCGGGACAGTCCTTAGAAAATCCAGATTCAGACAGGGGGGAAAACCCGACTGCGGGACAGTTCTTAGAAAATCCAGATTCAGACAGGGGGGAAAACCCGAGTGCCGGATAGCTTTGGGAAAAAACAAAGTTGGGGTATAAATACCGAACGCCTACACTTCCTTGACACTTTCGCTTGATGAAGGGAACAGTAGTTCTCGAAACGTTGCGAATATTTTTGCAGATGGTAAATATTTTTACCTTCTTCATTTGTATTTTGTATATTCCGACCAGTGTCAAATTTTACTAGTTATGGTAAGCCTAGTCAATCTTTTTGTTGTCTTGAGAATTAAAGTTTCTTCTATTCGAGTTCTTGAAATACATTTCTGAGTAAACACAATAGTTTGAAAAATGTACTGTTTATAAAAATGGGAGCAACTGTAACAGGTTACATAGTCCCTAATTATTAAGGAGCAATAATACATAATAAGGAATGTATAATAAAACTACATATCTAAGGAAAGATATATTTGAATGAGTGTAATGTATACATTTTAACTAAAATCAAATTACACAATTGTGTTTTGGTCACATATATCGATAATAAATGCATACCAATATTTCGTTAGCATGCGAACACATTTTAAATAACCATAATGCTCATTTGGGAACGTGGGCGCATGATTGGGCTCCTCCCTATGAGAGAGGGATTATATACTTAGTTGTAAAAACATACAAAACGTTATTTTTTGACCAGGACAGTTGTGAAGGTTTGAAACTGATTGCATTGTACTTATGAAGTCAACATGAATTTAATTAGGACCTTTGAATTTCAGTCTATTTTTTTTCACACCCTTTGTTTCTATTAATTTATGCACAAAAACAACCATTTGTATACTAAATTAATTGAAAAAGGACAACAAACAATTTGTATACTTTTTTTTTTTTTTAAGGAAAAGCGAATATCCTTACAAAACTGTCTTTTCACATAAAGGGAACAAGGAAATTTTATTTAGCAATGAAAAAAGTGGGGTCCAAAATGTCAAAGCATTACTAGCTTAAGTACAAAATAAATTATGAAGTCTTACTATAGGTTCAGTCACTTGAAGCTGGTCTTCAGATGGTTGGAATCGGTCTAGTTCCCATTCATAAGGATGAGAGTACCTGAAAGTTGTAAAAAGTGAGTTGTTACATAAGTACATTTTCAGTTTTTCTAAAAAACAAATCTACTATAACACGTCAAGACTTCGATTATCAGGATAAACTGCAAGTAAAGCAAGCAAAGACGATAGGAAGTGTGGAAGATCGTTAATAAATAAATAGTTAATATAATAAAATACTGCTATAACGGTTAAGTAAATTGTCATTTTGGTTATTCCAAAATCATGTGACTTCATAGATTTTAAACTCATTATTCTTTTTAAAGTGGAGGTTCCTGGAGAAATTTAAGGAAATTAATTTTTTTTACGATTCATGTTTTTGGCTCAAAATTGATGAATATGTTTACGAAGCTGAACATCTTGGACATCCCATGGAATAACACAAATACCATGAAAGTAGTGCAATTGACTATAAATGGTAAAATACACAAATCTTTAAGAAGTAGCAAGAGTTGAGAAGAGTGCTTTACGGCTTAAGTATGGGTGGAAAAGTATAAAGCATCATCTGAGGTTGGACTGATCTAATTTCTTGGTTCACAAGTAATTCCTCTATGAGCGTCCATTTTGAAATATATCGCATAGCATTATGAAATTAAACCTTGTCATTAGGTTGTTGACAAGCAACATTTTAAGCTATTTTGTTATGTTAAATGTCTGTTCACAAACTAAGAAACGTAAGTTTTCATTATTTGATAATGCTAAATCTTTCAATTAAAAAAAACAAAAAAAACAAAACAATATCAGCTGCTGGAAAGGTACTTGCAATGTATGTATTTGTACTGCACACATATAAAGTAACAGTATGCCACAGCTAACATTGTGGTACCTCATGAAAAAAGCTTGGGCAATCTTGTTCTACATAAAGAATGGAAAAATTTGATTAATTGGAGAATTTTACTGTATCTTTGAATAACTGAAAAGTATGAGTACTTACTCCTCTTCAAAGTCATTATTTTCAATGAGAATTGCCAATGGTTTAATTGAGTTTGGTTTATCTTTGATGAGCGGCACAAAGGGCGAATTGCTGTTGTCAACTTTTTCTTTGAAACTAAGTTGAGGTCTTTGAATGTTCTTGGAGCTCAACAACGAGTAATTCTGTGGAGCCTTTGGTTGTTGTCTCGTCTAATGGAAAAAAGAAAAAAAATTATATATATGTATATATATACACACATACAATTAGGTATATTAATAGCCAAGGCTCAACAAATTACTCGGCAGACTATACTTGCTTCACCATTAAAAAAAAACCCATCTACAACATATATATATTCCAAACACACAGTGACACTAATAAAGAATTTTTCAATATTTCGACACAAATTTTCTAGCAGCCAATGACAAATGGATTTGTCAAATCCTGTTAATAGCATACATAGACCGAATAAAGCAGAGAGTGCATTCCAGTTACCAAAAAAACAGAAAATAACTTATTTGTAGAAAGCATCTGTATTTCTATATGTCACGACGATGGCAGATCAGAATACAACCGATTGCATAACATGACATCTAAATTGTGCGACATTCGCACACAATTACATCGAACATCGTTACTCTTGGTTTCTTACTTCGGAAGAACGTATCTTTAGTAAACATTTGATTTCATAATGAATGCTGCAGCTTCCAAACAAGGTTTTCGACACTACAAACGTTTCGGACCCAAAGAGGGTCTTCGAACAGAATATAGTGGTTTTATTTTTCATTACTCTATCAACAGGTACAGTTTGAACAAGGTGGTAAAAAAAAAAAGATTTTGAATTTCCCTGATAATTCCCTGTTTGTCGCATAAATTTCCCTGATAATGTATTTTTATTAGTAAGTTATATTATTATTATAATATATTAGTAAGTATAATAGGAATTTGTTACTAATTAGTTTACAAAGTTAAAATTTCTTTAATCAATAATCAAAAAATAACTCTTATGCAAAATCAAAACAGATCACGCAAATAAATCTTTAGATTCCTATTTTTAAGAATTCAGATAACACTTATACATAAATTCCATAAGACTAAGCGGGCAAAAATAATTTTTGTCCTCTTAATCTTATGGAATTTTTGTATAAGTGTTACCTGAATTCTTAAAAATTAGTATTAAATTTAGATACCCTCAATGAAGAAATAACAATTAAAATGAAGGATGGAAAAAGAAATTTGCCAACATATACTTTGAAGATCCTTCAGCACCTTTTTTTTTTAAAACATTTTCTGACATTTTTTTTTTAATTTTCAAGTATTATTAAAAAATAAGTT
>QLNU02015048.1:18560-28971 GCA_006491805.2 Dysdera silvatica
TGGTGAAACGTTCGAAAGAAAATAAATATTTCTGCCTTCGGTGGGACCTGAACCCACGACCTTCCACTTGCCGGGCGGAGGCTCTACCCACTGAGCTACGAAGGACAATATATAATCTCTTTACGAACGTATATATATTGTTGCCAGTTATTTCGCAGAATGGTGTAGTACATGGACTACTATTTAAACCAAATTGCAAAGAGACTGGTATTAAATTGATCGAAATGCCCGTTGCAGCATACAACATATATAAAATGGATACAGGTCATGGAAGTCAAGAAAAGGTCATTAAATTGGTAATGTAGGTCACTGTTACACCGATTTTTTTTCAATTTTATGCTTTCGTTGAATTGTAATTTTCATACGATTTTTTACTGGTTCAGTTACTTTTAGCTATTTTTTTTGTCATAATTTGGCAATTTTTAGTGATTTTTAGCTATTTTTTTTATGTAGCTATTTCATCAATCAAAAAAAAAATTGAAAACTTCCTTTAAGTTCAAGAAATGTACAAAATTGTAAGGAAAAGTCAAGGAATTGGGTTTCTTATTTTCATTAGACACCCTGTACCTCAATGTAAAATTATCTCTTATTTTTTTTTTTTTTTTTCAGATAAATTTTAATTTTTAATCAAAGATTAAAAATGGAAATTTATGGCAACAGGCACCGTGAAAGTATGAAGTTTAATTAAAAGTTGTTGATTTTGATTTTATCACCCAATGCATAATTTCTGGTGATAATTTAAAAAATATATGATGATACATCAGTACATATCAATATTTTAATTCATGTACATTTAACGGTAATTGTTCTGTCATGCTACATTTGAGCAATTCTGTTTTAGGAAGTGATGAGGCGATTAATTTTTAGTACCTATGTTTTTATCTCATGCTAAGTCCATACATTATAAAGTGGGTAGTATTACCCTACCCATGGCTTTCCCCATTGCCATGAAAGAAGTGGATGGTATTTGATTATGAATAGCAGAATGCACAAATCCTCGAAAGGCATTATGTAACAGAGAGGAGAGAGAGAACTCCTCTCAATCTAAGCCTGATCTGATGACGCCTTAGTTTATCAACTTCATAACAAAAAGTCAAAGTTTGAAACATATATGTCCTCATACATTTGCAGTGTCGACTTTTGTATATAAATTTCTTCTGCATGATTCTACATCCAATTACCTTGCATAACTGACAGAACAAGAATTAAACATAACTGACAAGGTTTAATTTCATATGTTATGCATATATATTTTAAAATAGACATTCATAGAGGAATTACTTGTGAACCAAGAAATTAGATCAGTCCAACCTCAGATGATGCTTTATACTTCTTCTCACCCATACTTATGCCGTAAAAATTTAACCCACTCCTCCTCAACTCTTGCTACTTCTTAAAGATTTGTGTATTTTACCATTTATAGTCAATTGCACTACTTTCATGGTATTTGTGTTATTCCATGGGATGTCCAAGATGTTCAGCTTCGTAAACATATTCATCAATTTTGAGCCAAAAACATGAATCGTAAAAAAAATTAATTTCCTTAAATTTCTCCAGGAACCTCCACTTTAAAAAGAATAATGAGTTTAAAATGTATGAAGTCACGTGATTTTGGAATAACCAAGATGACAACTTACTTAACCGTTATAGCAGTATTTTATTTTATTAACGATATTCCACACTTCCTATCGTCTTTGCTTGCTTTACTTGCAGTTTATCCTGATAATCGAAGTCTTGACGTGTTATAGTAGATTTGTTTTTTAGAAAAACTGAAAATGTACTTATGTAACAACTCACTTTTTACAACTTTCAGGTACTCTCATCCTTATGAATGGGAACTAGACCGATTCCAACCATCTGAAGACCAGCTTCAAGTGACTGAACCTATAGTAAGACTTCATAATTTATTTTGTACTTAAGCTAGTAATGCTTTGACATTTTGGACCCCACTTTTTTCATTGCTAAATAAAATTTCCTTGTTCCCTTTATGTGAAAAGACAGTTTTGTAAGGATATTCGCTTTTCCTTAAAAAAAAAAAAAAGTATACAAATTGTTTGTTGTCCTTTTTCAATTAATTTAGTATACAAATGGTTGTTTTTGTGCATAAATTAATAGAAACAAAGGGTGTGAAAAAAAATAGACTGAAATTCAAAGGTCCTAATTAAATTCATGTTGACTTCATAAGTACAATGCAATCAGTTTCAAACCTTCACAACTGTCCTGGTCAAAAAATAACGTTTTGTATGTTTTTACAACTAAGTATATAATCCCTCTCTCATAGGGAGGAGCCCAATCATGCGCCCACGTTCCCAAATGAGCATTATGGTTATTTAAAATGTGTTCGCATGCTAACGAAATATTGGTATGCATTTATTATCGATATATGTGACCAAAACACAATTGTGTAATTTGATTTTAGTTAAAATGTATACATTACACTCATTCAAATATATCTTTCCTTAGATATGTAGTTTTATTATACATTCCTTATTATGTATTATTGCTCCTTAATAATTAGGGACTATGTAACCTGTTACAGTTGCTCCCATTTTTATAAACAGTACATTTTTCAAACTATTGTGTTTACTCAGAAATGTATTTCAAGAACTCGAATAGAAGAAACTTTAATTCTCATTATGTGAACTTTCGATTTCACTAACTTCATTTGCATTTTTTGGTGGCAGGTCAAAGTAAGCTTGTAAAATCAAGAATCTACTGCATGTGTTTATAATCAAAATTGAAAAACAAGATCTCTGTCCAACAAGTTCTGAACTAAAATAAAAAAGAGCCATCACTGCAATTCTGAAAAGAAAGTTAGCGTGTTATGAACATACATTGAGAGTTGGAAAATACAAAATACCCCAAATAGCACTTGTAGACACATTATGGGGTGGGTGGGGAAAGAGTAGGCTTGGATGATTTAAAGACTTGAACAAAAGGAATTTTTCATGGGAACAGAGATGAGGAAATGTGGTCCGTGCACGTTGGTCATCGACCTCCTAATCATGAAAGATGCTTGAAGATTTGTTTATACCCCTAGTTAGGCGCCGTTATCATTATGGACTAAAAAAAGCATTGTTACCAATGAAAGTTTAGTTTTGTGAGCTGCCTTTCATTGTTGATACAACCGATATTTAGTTGCATGCTACAGTATTATTAGTTACCCTCTGTATAGCCCTTGATATTGTATATAGCTTAGGGTTTGAAATTAGTTGGTGCACTACGCACCAGCTAAAGTGCTTCTGTCTGTGAAATTTTGTCCGTGAACGTAAATTTTCAATTTCAATGCACCTAACTGCTCAAAACTATGGCTACTTCTTACTTTACTTTTCAAGAACAGTGACCTATGAACTAATTTATATAATTTTTTCAATTTATCTGCATTTGCTTTGATTTTTTTTTTTATTATTATTACAAACGAATGCTCAATTATTTTGAAAAGTTACATTTTTTTAGCTTGCATGTTTAAATATAACCACTACACATACGTTTTACATGCTTTTAATGTTGTTAGTTACTTTTACACTTAACTAGTATTTAATGCACATAAGACACAAGACTTGGATGCACTTGTGCACCTGATTTAAAAGATTAATTTCGACCCCTGATATAGCTTGGTGGGATTCGTAGTTTCTGTGGAAATGCATGAAAAGTTATGGGAAGTAAGGCTTAATGACTAACGATTTGCTGTAGTCTGGGCATCGGCCACCTTACCTAAGCACTAAACAATTTAGGTTCCCTGGAAAACTGTGGTTTCAGACACAACACAACCTTTGTCAATTTTATGCCATAAAACGGAAACAATATGTAAATTAAGGTACAGTGGATCTAACTCAAAATACTGAACAATGATAACCATGTGCAGAATTTGTATTTAAATATGTGTATTTACTTTCCTGGAAGAAAAGGACAAGGCAATATTCTCCGTGCATTAGACTGTAACATGGTTCCCATGGTCCTTGAGAACTCCTTGAATTTTTTTTTGCTAAGTCAGCACCCTTGAAAACTGCCAAAAGTATGGTTGGTCCTTGAATTTTCTCAAAACTTTTTTTCAAGTTTTAGCAAAGGGCAAAAAAGGGTATTTCACCTTATTTTCGGAACAAAGCCAATACTGCTACAGCTTCAGACATTCTCCCGAACCTCCCCAACTCACTGAACGCAGTTGACACAAGAGATGCAAAAAAAAGGTAGCTCTTGCTGGCAGTGTTCCGAGTCGAAAAGCAGCAACATAATTAAACACTAATTTCCATATTATGCTTATAATGTGTATTTTTAATTATGCATATCTCGATTAACAATGTAAGGTCCTTGAAAAATTTATTTGATCCTTAACAAGTCCTGGAATCTCATGAGGACAAAAGAGTTGGCTCCCTGATAAAATAACCATGTGTTAAAATGCTGTATCATGATTTTTTTATTCTCTAAACCTTCTGTGATACAACAAACAAATAATTTAATTCCTTTAGGTTCCTCCACCTGTTGAAGAAACTCCACTTATTATGGTAGACACTGAAGAAAAACTGAATGTCATGCTTTCGGATTTGAGAGCTCAAAAAGAATTTGCTGTGGATATTGAGGTAGGGAGATATATGACTGTTCTATTGCACATATATTTTAGGAACTCACTTGTTTACTTATATATATTATTTTCTGTAAATATCTGATAATATTTTGCACAACAATTCTAGAACCATTCATACAGAAGCTTTCAAGGATTCGCTTGCTTGATTCAGATATCAACACGTCAGAAGGATTACATCATTGATGCCATAAAACTCCGCAGTGAGCTGCCGATCTTGAATGAGGTTCTGACAGATCCAAAAATAGTTAAAGTAAGATAAATGTTCGGTATCTTTGTTGCATGTTTAAATACATTCAAAAATAGTTTCATTTTGCATGAATATATTTTATATGCATGCTGATTATGTACTTCTCTCATTAAAATCATAAAACTACATTTTATGTTATGAATTATGCGAAACGGGCAAGCAAGATACTGACCATCATTGCTATTTACCAAAGAAACTCATCCAGATTCGTACATTAAGAAAAATTCACTAATTTTCAATGCACTTTAGTTTTAAAGATCTACAAAATCATTAACCAAGGAATATTGAATATTTCATGGTTTAGAATATTAAAAGAATATTGTAGGAAACGTGTTTCCATAAGTGAGGGACCAAAATCGGGATCGTAATCGACTGGGTTGCTGACCAACTACTGATATAAAACTTGCGGTTGACTGTGGTATTGGTATGCTAAACTGCGTTTTACAACCCTCCAACAGAGTTAAATGGTCTTGAGCATTTTGTTTTCATTTCTTAAATATTTAGGGCTTTTGTGCCAAAGGTCTAGGTCTGATCACGTTTATGTTTTGCAGCAAATAATTACATCTAGCAGTTTGAGGTTTAAGATTTTTCCTAAAACTTGTATTTCAATTATGCCTAGGATAATCCGATCTTACTATATTAGCACATTTATTATTTCTTAGCCTTTTAAACACAATCATAATTATTATTCGAATTTGCAAAGCGAACTTGATTAATGATAAATTACTCGATATCTACATTATTTGAACTTCACATAATACTTTGCTACATATCTATATCATAATTTTTTTTTTTTTACCATCTTTCAGGTCCTGCATGGTGCTGACATGGATGTGCTTTGGCTGCAAAGAGATTTTGGTCTTTACCTTGTTAATATGTTTGACACTGGCCAAGCCTCACGTGTCCTGAACTTTCCTCATCTGTCATTAGCCTATTTGTTGAGTCATTACTGTAGCCTGGAGGTGGATAAACAGTTTCAGCTGGCTGATTGGCGAATTCGGTAATACATTGATTTGTTTCTCATAGTCCTACTTTTATATGTACAGGGTTGTCGAAATTAAACTTCCCAAACTCAGGGGGCTATGTAGGGCATTGTATGGGTCATAGAGACATGAAATTTGGACAGCAGACACTTCAGATCATGCGCTCGAGATTTATTAAAAAAGAATATTTAGTACAAAAATTCACTGATAGACAGCGCGTCAAAGTGTTCTATAGTTGTTCTATATGTTCGCCATAGCTCTGCATAACCCTGTCCAATCGCAAAACAGTGTATTCTACAGCTGAATGCAGTCTTTCAGATCAAGGTTGCGACGTTTCATGACAAGGTTGCAGGTTGTTCTCAGTAGACCTGATCCTTTAAGAATCCCCATAACCAAAAGTCACACAGGGTGAGATCAGGTGAACGAGGCGGCCAACTTGTTGGAAAACAATTGCTGATCACCCGTGCAATGGTGAAAGTTTGCATAACACCGTGGTTGGGACATGTCAAGCTAATGTTTCAGCTTTTTTCCCCGCAACTACCTATCAAACCCTTTAAATTTTATTACAGCACTTTATTAGGTGTAAATTTGAGGACTATAATAAATATAATAAAAAATTGAATCTTTTACGAAATAATCTGCATGATGTACCATTGAATGCATATAGCTCCATTGTTACCGAATGTATTTGTTGCTGAATAACTTACTTTAGTACTATTTATATTATATTTTTAACAAATTTATTGTTGAACAACTTGCTATCTACAGGCCACTTCCTGCTCCATTGATAAAGTACGCCAGGGAAGACACCCATTACTTACTGTATGTCTATGACCGAATTAAGAACGACCTTTTGGAAAATGGAAATGGATCAAGAGATTTGATATTGACGGTCTTTCAAAAGAGTAAAGACATCTGCTTGAAGGTATTTGTAAAATATTGTATATATATTAGATTTTTACATATGACTTGCTTTTTTTTCCATATGGTGATATTTATTTATTGACTGCTTTAATTTTCTTGTGCAGAGGTATACCAAACTGTTATTCAATGAAGAAAAGTATCTTGACACCTACAAGAAGAGCCGCAAATTGTTCGATGCCAGACAACTGCATTGTTTGAAGGCACTATATGCATGGCGAGACAGAACAGCCAGAATTGAAGATGAAAGCTATGGGTGAGTATGAGTTTTCTCGTGTCTGAAGGACTTGAAAATATACAAAATCATTATGAACACTTGTATATAGTCAAGTCTGTCCATCGTTAAAGCTAAGCAGCTTGGGACATGGTCAGCTGTTGTGGGTGACCACTCATAGCAGATTTTGGACTCAGTGCTTGGCTTCTTTATTAAGCAACCCAACAACTCTTCTGGCTAGCATACTGAGTTTAAGACCACTTGCTCCAAGATGCTCTTATCATATTATGTGTGTATACATGGCACTTACAAGCTTCATCCTGTGAGGAGCATATAATAATTGAAATAATGATATATTTCATCATAATCATCATCATATTGATTATTGTCTGACCTTTGGTTAGTTGAAGAGTTTCTCAAGTTCCTATCAAATACATTTCAATCAATTCTTCTCCATATTTTCCCACTCCATTTTCTTATTTTATCTGTCTTATCAGAGTTCATTTCTTAAGTCTTTGAGAATTCAATTACAGTCACACCTCATTAACGCAAATACACTTTACACAAACCACTTCTTTAATCCCCATGAAATTGTATTGGAATTTTTGTATTTCAGTTGTATAAAAACTGTACTTCAGTTTTTTTAATGAACGGATAAGCATTGCTTTTGGAAAATTTCCTCTTCTCAACACAAACAAACTACGCTTTTTCAAGTCTCTCTAGGGATTTTTTTTTTTTTTGAATAGAGAGTTTCGAAGAGAGCCAAAACGATATCTTTTGAAGTTGTGTGTAGGGGGGGACTTTTGTTCTAATAGGCCTGGGAAGTTGGGGTTACCAAGTCAGTTTGATTTTTGCTGCCGGTCTGAATAAAAGTGATTTTGAATGCATGTCTGGATGGTAACAATGATTCAAGGACAGGCATGGTATTTGTAAATAGGTTTGTGATGGGGAAAACCATATAATATAGACTTTAAATGCATGTATATACTACTATTTTGTTAAACACGTATATGATAAATATGTAATGATGATGATAATATATTATAGAGATGGAATAGGTAATTTAGTAATGTGATCGCACACTTTTTAGATCATGCAAACAGACTTTCTGACCTCTTTGGTGTTCACATTAAACAAATTTCGACAGTACGAGTAGTAACAATGTGTATCAAACTTGCAAAAATCATACCAATTTATGAAAAAGGGGGAGGAAAAGGCAGACAAAAAATTGTAGACAAATTCCTTATTATCATTGATTTCGAAAGCATTTTTTATATTATTCAATAGACTAAGGAAATTCATAAACAAAAATAAAATTTTGAAGAGAGAAGTAATTTGGATTCCGGGTGGGGGGTATCTATAAACCAAATATAACATATATAATATATATAAACTGGGGTTCGACTCCCAGCAGTGCAAAAAGAACGCTTACTCAGAGATCTCATAAAGATCGCACTGCTCACTGTAGTCCGGTGTTTGGTTCCCCATGCCTTAAGAGGTTCGGATTCCTCGGAAAACAGTAGGTCCCGGCGCAGCATGACCACTGTAGTCTTTGAGCCGTAAAACAAACAAACAAAATAAACCAAAGTAGTTCTTATGACAACTGTCAGGACTATTCAACAGGCTTTTGTGAACAGAAAATGTGGGATTGGAATATTTCTTGACCTGAGTAAAGCTTTCGATGTTATTGATTATAATATACTAAGTGCAAAATAAACATTACAAAGGATTATCTGATAGGAAGCCATAAATTAATACAGCAAAAAAATTAGAATTATGCTTTGATGACTATGGAATTCCCCAAGGGTGAAATCTTGGCCCTTTGTTAATTTTTCAACGGTATATTTAATGTGTCAGGAGAAGCTTCAGTTACTCTATTTGCTGATGATACTATTGTGATTTGAATGCTTACGGACTAATTGCTTATTTAGTCCGGGGATTAGTTCAAGAAGTCCAGATTGCCTTGGAAAACTGTAGGTCCCTGTGTAGCATACCCCCCATGCTGCTCTTACACCTTGAATTCACAATGTGTTAATGAAAAAATGTTATTGTCTTAAAATGTGTTTTGATTATGTAAATTTTACTGCACTGTGTGTTGTTCACCGTAATTTTAGCGACTGGAAATCGATTAAGATTTGGTCTTGAAAAGTCAGGGAAGAAGTTGGGTGGACATCCTGTGTTCCTGATCCGTAAGGGGAACTAGTGATATACATGGGTTGAAACCTTTCGTTTTTGACACACATTTAATTTTCTCTTCAAGATGAATTTTTGGGAATGAAATTTCTTTGAAATGGGCTTCAGCATGTATATTTATATTTGAAGTATTTGTTGCATCTTAAGAAGTACATGTTATGATTTCATATTCTCTTCAATATTTACTTTTTTTTAGGTATGTTTTGCCAAACCATATGCTTCTTCGAATAGCCGAAACTATGCCAAAGTATGTGTCATTACCCTTAATTATATTAATTAACAAATTTATCAGTATTTTTCCAGTTTTTAAATTATTTGTAATGAAGAATTTTATTTAGAAATGTAAACGGTTTGTTTTTCTTTAGGGATCCGCAAGGAATCATTGCTTGTTGCAACCCAGTGCCGCCTTTTGTCTTGCAACAGCTCAATGAATTACATGGACTTATAATGCAAGCAAATAATACGCCACTACATATGGTATTTGTTACTTTTAATATTTGCTTTAAACTACTATAAATATATCAAGATGTATGTTATAGTTGTGACTTGGACATACATATGTAGTGTGAATTATGTATAGCCATATATTTGTGGCACAAGTTATGTATAAACGCAGGGGAACGTGCCCTCGGTTATTTTAAAGACTTTGCATTTTCGGTCTTGGCCACTAAAGTGATCTGTGATTGGGGAAAGACGGGGGTTATGTAATCACTTGTGCACATTCATTCAAATCAATAATTTTTTTCATGGGTTAAAAGAAATAAGGACATACGTTACACCAGTCACATTTTGGAGAAGCGAGAAAAGGTGATATTATTAAACTTTTTTTTACTTTGTTTTGCTTTGCTTGAGTAAGATTTTTCTCAACTTAAAATGTTTCACTTGGCTTATATATATTTCTTCAAAAACGCTTATGCTATATTGGAGAGAATTTACCTTGTTTTGCGCAGAATATTTGTTTGATGTCCTTCCTGCCAAAAAAATAAAATAACCATATTGGAGAGCTGTGGCATCAGTCAGAAGACTTTAGTTAATTGAATAAACCGTTTGCCCCCTCCAATACTTCTCAGTTACCTTCATCCTTCCGATTCAAACAGTAAATGATTCGTATCATTTAAGAAATATCACTGCCTGTTGATCATAAATATTTTATTTAATTAACCGTTGTAATTAAAACGTTTATAAAAATCAAGCAGTTAAAACTGTGGTAATAAAAAGCAGTGTAGGCATCTTTTTTTTTTTGTTAAAATTTTCTTTAACATCTGACAAAA
>QLNU02015049.1:9410-20753 GCA_006491805.2 Dysdera silvatica
GATCCAATTTGCTGTTTCTGCATCAACAAAAACTGGAAGTTGGTGAAAGAATTCCGGAATATAACTGTTATTTTTTGAGTAACTACTTTTTTATTTAAATATATTAGAGATGTAAATGATTTTTGCTAATGTTTTAAGTTAATTTACGAGTAAAAGAATGCAGTTTTAATAACGTGTATATTGTATTTAATTTTCGTCTTTCTTTCAGAATCAGTGGGTCTTGCATATTCACTTTAATCATCGGATTAATAAAGAAGTTAACAATTATTTTAAACTGGCTTTTATCTCAAGGCCCCTTGGCTTCAGCCCCAAAGGCCCATGCGTGAATCCGGCACTGACCCCAACCCAATATAGATAGCGTTCTTCGGTAATTTTTGTTTTTCTACGAGTAGGACTTAGCTACCTGCTATAAGCATGGGTATCCATACGAATATGGACATATCTGTATCCATATCTTTATGGATATATATATATATATCTTACTATCTTTCTCCAAAACTTTTTACTTCAGCTTTACAGATGATTTTTCAGCTGATAAATTGGAATAACAAGGGAATAAAAATAAATGGTGAATATTTAAATCATCTGCGGTTTGCTGATGACATTGTTATTTTTTCAACGAACCCATCAGAACTCCAAGACATGGTACAGGAGCTCTCAACTAGAAGTAAAGAAGTTGGACTCAAGATGAACCTACAAAAAACTAAGATCATGTTCAATAATTTCGTAGAGGAAACAAAAATACAAGTTGACAACATTGAGCTAGAAATTGCTGATTCATATATTTACCTTGGCCAGCTGATTTCAATGGATGGCAACATTATGAAAGAACTCAACAGACGTATTAAACTTGGCTGGAGTGCATTTGGAAGAAACAGTTTTATCCTGAAGGGGAAATTGCCTTTGTGTCTAAAAAGAAAGGTCTTCAACCAGTGTGTATTGCCAGTCCTCTCTTATGGATCAGAGACATGGCGACATAATAATGCATAACGAATATAAGGTCCAGGTCTCCTCCTCTGACCACTATCGTGCCATAGCACAAAAGTTTGAAAATAGAAAAATCCTACATCACAGATACAAATTAAAAGACGAAAAGAGAATGCTCTATGCAGTAAAAGGACTCCCCCTTAGCTACGGCCCTGAAAACCTAAAAAGGGAAATTGAGGCAATTGGCTTTAATAATTGCCTCGTCCACCAACTAACTCGAAGCCGAAATGGGGAAAAAACCCACATCCCCGTATTTCAAGTAAGCCTCCCATGCTCCAAATATCACACGAGCTTCATGGCGCTGAAAATAATTGACCACATGATGATAAACATCGCCCCTTTCAGAAAGCCCCCAGGTGCTGCACAGTGTAGAAGATGCCAAGCATTTTTCCACACTACGGCGTGCTGCTTTGCGTCCCCCAGATGCATTATGTGCGCGGGAAACCACCTTATGGTAGAATGCAAAAAAGAAAGAGACACACCGGCAAAGTGTGCAAATTGCGGAGGACAGCACACGGCAAGCTACGGAGGCTGCCCGGCAAATCCCAAAAATGCCGTACCAAGAGCTCCCCAAAGAGCAGCACGCCCTGGTGTGGAGGCCAGTGCAAGGCCCCCGACACACAGACCGGACCCACACCTGCCCCCCTTAAGTGAGGACAGCAGAACATACTCCAAGGTAGCAGCCACAAAGCCCCCTGGGAGATGGGAGACAATAAATACCAGCAGAATGCAAAAATCTGCAGCACATAGTGTCCCCCAACAGGGCAAAACCCAATTAAGCAGAATAGGAGAAATAACGGAAATAAGTAGAATAATCCCCAGACAGGTAAAATTAAACCACCGTGCCCGAAAACAAAACCAAGTCGTAAAAAACTCTGAGCAACGAATAAGGGAAAAGACATAAGTCCCGCCCACAACAAACGGCGAACCCACCTCATTGGAAGATAATCCTGTAAGTCAAAGAACCCAAACGAACCAAAACATTAACCAATCAGAAGACCTCCCGGCAAACAATGAAATCAAATTAAAGCTTCTACAGATCTACATGGAAACCATGGTTGAGATAGTGGCCTTAGAAAACCCTCAAAATTGTACCCAGATAATTTTGTCAGCTATGGAAAAAATGCGAATTTTGATATTCTCACATGGCCCCCTCTCCCCCCCCGAATAGCCTAAAACTAATCATCTTCAATACTAACGGTATTGAAAACAAAATAGAAGACTTCAGACTCTTCCTCAACGAGGAAAAACCCGATGTGGTTTTCCTAAGCGAGACCAAGCTCAAAAAAGGAACCAAACTCCTTGCCCCAAACTATCATTGCTTCCGGAAGGACAGGGAAAACGTAAGAACCCGCTCAGAAGGACTCGCAATTTTTGTGAAAAATACCCTGTCGCACGCGCAAGCCCCTATTCCAAATTTGACCAGCCTTGAAGCTATAAATATAACCATTAAAACCCAGAAATACGGCAAAATCTCTCTAGTGTCTTTATAAAAGTCCTCCCACAAAAAAATTAAATACTGAGGATTTAGACGAAATTTTCAATACTAGTCTCCCAACCATAGCAGGCGGGGATTGGAACTGCAAGCATAGCAGCTGGGGAGCATCGGGATATAGAAGAAGAAACCCCTGCAGAAATGGCAATTTGCTGTACAAATACGCCAATAAAAACAACCTATGCATAGCGGCCCCAAACACCCCCACCTGCTACTCCCCCACAGGAAACCCCTCAATTACCGATTTTATTATCACCTCGAAAATACATGCAAACATCGTCTCCGAAACTATTCCAAACTCCCTTGACTCAGACCACGTACCAATAACGTACAATATAGATCTCGACCATTGCACAACCAGACCTAGAGAGATTAAAATCACCAACTGGGAAATCTACAAGAATCGAATTTTAACACACCTCCCCCCCCCACCGGAGATCGCGGGCTCTCCTGAAGCCCTCGACGAACAAATAGAAAAATTAACTGAAACCATTCAAACAGCATTGGAGCAATCCACTAAAAATCAGCCCCCAAAAAACTTTTACAAATTACCTGATGAGATCCTGAAACTAATTAAACTTAAATGGAAACACAGAAGGGATTATCAGAGAACTAGAAATCCCATTAGTAAACAAAACTATAAAAGATTAAAAGTAAACATAAATAATCGAATTAAAGCTCATAAAAACAAACAGTGGGAAGACGCTCTTAGGGAAATCAACCCACATGACGACAACATCTGGAGAATCAAAAAGAATTTAGCCAAAAAATTTAACCATATCACCCCACTACATGGAGAAAGGGGATTGGTTTACGAGGAGGAGGAAAAGTCTGAAGTCCTGGCGGACGCCCTCGAACTTCAATTTCAAAGCAATAATTTAGTGGATGAAGATCGACTCAAAAAAATTAAAAGGACGGTAAAAAACTTCCTAAAATCCCAAACTATCCTGGCTGACCCTCAAATAACTACGCATGAAATTAATAGCATCATAAAAAATCTTAAAAATAAAAAGGCTCCGGGGTATGACAATATATCAAACAAATCGATCAAATGCTTACCTCCTGAAGCCGCCGCTGATTGGCTGAAAAACATTTTTACAGCTGCATACAAACTTTCCTATTTTCCAATTAAATGGAGGAAAGCCATCATAAAAACAATCTTAAAACCCAATAAAAGTCCTACATTTCCCCAGAACTATCGGCCAATCAGCCTCCTCCCTACTTTGGCAAAAATTTTTGAAAAAACGATACACACATGACTAGACAAACACGTACAAGAAAACAACATTCTTACTGATTGCCAATTTGGCTTCAGAAGAAAACACTCTACAGAACACCAACTTGTCAGAGTTATAGACTACTTAAGAACCAACATTAACAACAATAGACAAACGGTAATGGCTTCAATAGATATTGAAAAAGCATTTGATCGTGTTTGGCATATTGGTTTAATCTTTAAACTCATTAAAATCGGGACCCCGGAGTCTTTAATCCACCTAATAGCCTCCTATCTGAAAGACAGAACATTTCAAGTGAAAATTAATAATTCCCTCTCCAGCGAAAGAAACATTGAAGCTTCGGTCCCGCAGGGGTCCCTATCTTTTCCTCATTTATGTAAATGATATCCCCCCTACCTCACTCCAACAGTGGCCTTCTGGCCCTATACGCAGACGACACGGCTATAGCTGCCTCTAGCCACAAAATACCGCGAGCAGTGAACCAACTACAGATTCACCTGAATAAGACACAAAAATGGGCTGGAGATTAGGACATCAGGATCAACTCCGCAAAGACCGAGGCTATCTTATTTGCCAAAAGAATTACCACAAAAAGAAAACGTACCCTTGAAGCCAACCCCCTAAAATGGGATAATGAGAATATCAAATGGAGCTCATCCGTCAAATATCTGGGTATAACAATTAACCATAGGCTATCCTGGAAAAATCATACCCAAAATGTAATAAAAAAAGCTAACATAGCAATAGCAAACTTAAATGCCCTCTTCCATAGAAAAAATAAATTAAACATTAAATATAAAGTTCTCCTATACAAAACCTGCGTACGTCCTATAATGGAGTACGCAGCAGCTGCATGGGGGAACATCAATAAAACCAACCTAAAAAAATTAATCATATTCGAAAATAAATTGCTAAGAAAAATCTCAAAATCCCCCTGGTTCATCAAAAACTCATTTATAGCAGATGATCTTGGGATAACTCCCATCAAAGAACATCTAATTAAAGTAAGGTTAAAGACTTTCGAAAAAATCGACTGTCACCCAAATCCTACCATGGTTTCCAACACACTACCCTCACCCAAATTAATAAGGTGATTAATTAAATTAATAAAACCTACGTCAATAAATATCAAAAACTCTTAACATTTTTAAAACTGCCAAAATAGTTTTTTCAAAAACAACCAATGGCTGAGCAAGAAAAAGAGCTTCAGCGCCCTGAGCCAATTAATAAACAGGCCACACTGTCTCTTCTTTTTTAACCCTATCTTACTAATCCTGAAGCCTCTTTAATCTCTCTCTCTCTCTAAAAAAAAAAAAAAAAAAATCTTTCCTCTAAATAACAATTTTTCATACTAACAAAACTCACAATGTGAGAATAAAAGGTAGCCCTACAAAGGGCAATGAACGGCCTACAAGGCAAACCCCTCCCCCCACTAACATCCCAAAGGCAGAGGCAAAGCAGCATAACGCTGTGTGAACTCAGAGAAAAAGACTTTTTCTCGAGCTATACATTTGGAGGTAGTAAGTGACCTCACTTCACAAGCTTTCATCGCAGCATTAAAATGTTTTATTTCAAGGAGAGGCAAGCCTTCAGAGATAATTAGTGACTATGCAGCTAATTTTATTGGAGCTGACAAAGAGCTCCGATCTATCTTAAAGTCGCTGCTTTTCCCAAGGAATGACAATGAGATTCTCAGATACTCTGCTTCTGAGGGAATCAAATGGAGCTTCAACCCACCTGCAGCCCCTCACTTTGGAGGACTTTGGGAGGCTGGAGTAAAATCGATGAAGTATCATCTAAAGAGATCTATGGGAACTACATTGCTCACGCTGGAAGAATTGTTCACACTTTCGGCACAAATAGAAGCATGTCTTAACTCAAGACCACTTTGCCCATTGTCATGTGATCCAAACGACCTTTCACCATTGACACCAGGTCACTTTCTGATAGGTTCGGCACTGACCGCAATTCCTGAACCAGATCTATTGGTTCTTTCACTATCTCATCTTGGGTGCTGGCAATCAGTTCAACGTTTAGTGCAACAATTTTGGAAGAGATGGAGTGGTGAATTTCTCTCAAGATTGCAACAACGGCCAAAATGGTGTATTTCGAAGACCAACATAGCAATTGGAGAGTTGGTGCTTATAAAAACTGAAGTACTGCCTCCATTGAAATGGAAGCTAGCCCGTG
Organism: Dysdera silvatica; assembly: GCA_006491805.2. Lineage (NCBI taxonomy): Eukaryota > Metazoa > Arthropoda > Arachnida > Araneae > Dysderidae > Dysdera > Dysdera silvatica. The sequence continues at coordinate 15,321 of QLNU02015049.1, forward strand.
TGCTCGAGGTGCATCCAGGTAAAGATCAAAGAGTCAGAGTGGTCACATTAAAAACTGATACCTGCATTTTGAAACGTCCTATTACTAAAATTTGTAGACTGCCATTGGATTAGTTGTCAACTTTTGAATTTATATCATATTCATTTGTGTGGTTTTTTGGTTGTATTTTGAAACTTTCTATTGTGTATTTTTGAAACTTTCAATTGTGTATTTTGAAACATTCTATTGTATTTTGAAAATTGTAAACCATTTGTGATTTTGTGTCTTAAGGGCTGTCCCTTCGCCCACTCTCTGCCACTGGAGGTTTGTTGAAACCCCATAAGGGTTTCAAGGTGGGAGAATGAAAAGTTTTTGTGAGTAATAATTGTCTTTGTGCTGCATCTTCATTAGTTGTTCGTAATTAAATTGTACAGTCCAGAAAAGTAGTAACGTTTAATTTTGTGTGTGTGTGAAAGTAATAATTCCTGGTCGCTGCATTGTCGACGGTTTTGTTAGGTAAGCTAAACCAGCAATAATTGTTTAATGATAGACGTATATCTGTGGACATGCTTACAAAATTTTTAGAAAGACTGAAGTGATCGTAATATACTTAAGTGCTTAAGTGGGAGGAAAATTCTGTTTGCAATTTTCATAGAAGATTGGAGATGGGTTTTATTTTTTAAATCATATACTGCATGGATATTCATCAGCGTGAAATTAAGATTTCTGCTGAAGTGCTTGTTGAAATAGTTTTATCACAAGATACGGTTTCTCATTGGTTCGTAACAGCCTCAAGTGCTGCGTGTTGGGACTAAATTAGGGAAAATGAAGCGGAAAACTATTGGTAAAATTTCTTATTGCTAACTGGCCCGAAAGTTATATACAACTAAGCAAAACCAATTTTAAACCCCTTAAAAATGTACCCTGTAAACAATATTTTCTTATCAGTATAAAGCAGCTGCTTTAGTCAAACACTGGCTTTGAAATAATTTATTATTTTTAGAGCCGTTTTCACCAAAAAATGTACCAAGTTTCTAAAATTAATATCCATATAAGTAAATGTTTGTGCCGTAGTGTTTATGCAAATGTGCTTAATCTTGTCTCCAAGATATACTGTGTTATTTAAAAGTAACATGGGGATGAACGTTTAGGTAAAAAATCATAACATATTTCCCTAATTTTTTTTTGAAGTATGTTAGTCTTGGTAATTAGAAGTATCTAAAAGTTTTAATCAAATTACATTTAAAAAATGCACTTCAACTATATAAAAAATTTTCTCAGAAGATTTTTATTTTTGATTAACTAGTTCGAAAAATTACCACAATCCAACATTGTGGTAATTTTTCGAACTAGTTTATTCTATAATGAAACGAATATTATGCGCCATTTTCTATTCTGATACAAAAATAACCTTATTAGCTGATATTCAGATAGCACAGGTCATCCTAGTGACGTTCTGAGATGTTCCGTCCTCAGGACGTCCTAAGGACGATCTTTACCATCTTGGTACTCGCCGGACGGAAAAAAAATTCCGTAAACGAAGAGAGTATGGAGAAAGTAGTTACAATATTACATTTTAATAATTCAAATACTTCATTTCGAAACATATATATGCTTAAACACATAAAACAAGTTTAAGGTAACGTACGTAAGCATCTTTTAAATAAAACAAGTAAATTTACAACAAAGTATTAAACCTTAAAATTTATTTTCATTGTAAAAAAATTGATCGATACACAGTTGGTGGACTTAACCCACCAGTCCAGTTCGACGATGAAAAATGCGGTCAATTTTAAAAGATGAGTGACCATATGAACTCTACAATCTCAACTGTAACAAATATCGATGTGACAGTAACTTCTCAGAACCAATAGGAAAATTTTTAGCCATGTGATTCTAACAGCTATTTACACTAACTTACACCTCCTGTGTGTATAAGTCCAGTGTTTCCCTAAAGACATCAAAGCCTTTGTTAAGCATTATTGTTTTAAATTAAAACATCTGGTTTGATTGCCACTCTTTGTTTACATGGGGTAACTTCTCCATAACTCTCATCTTCCTTCTTAGTTGCTGGTTGCTAGAGACGCTACTAGTGAATGACCGAACTTCCAACATATTGTGTCATTAAAGGGGTTGCAGTCTAATGGAATGAATCATGAAAGCTGTGTCCATGTTCGTATCTGAGGGTGACCGCCAGTGGAGGATTTCTAAATAGGCACAAAAGGCACAGGCCTAGGGGCAGCACTTATCGGAGGGCGGCATCAATGTGCTTAAACATAAAATTGTCCAAACTCAACAACGTTGAAAAACTAACTTTTCTTTTAATTATTGTCCTATTTCCCCAATTACGATGACATATAAGCAACTACTTTAACTTGCCGGCAAATATAATCTACAGAATTGAAAGACAAAAAAAAGGACTTAAAATTTTTGCGCCCTGGACATTTGCACGGCGTGCCCATTTATAAATCCAGGCTTAACACGCTTTTTGTATGCACTAATAGTAAACGAATGAACAATAAAAAATTTGAACTGATAACGAAAAAATTCATACAAGGATGCGTACGTGTATATTTCCCAAATACGCTAAATACACGTAAAAACATCAGAGGCTCCAGGATTCCAAACTAAAACTAATGTGGATTCAAAAAATGTCTCGAATTCACGAAGTCGGAGATTATGGTAGCAATAATTTTGAGTTGTATCTTATTAGTTTGAATAATTATATGAATAATCTCTTTTGCATATCAAACATTAAGAGTATGATATGCGTTATTTTGTTTTTGTTTTTTAAAACAGATATTCATTTCTTTGTAAAGGAGGGAGGGGGCGGCAGTACAGGCTGTGCCTAAGGGCGGCAGTTTTATAAATTCGCTATTGGTGACCAGTTAAGCAGGGGTTCGAAATATATCATTAATTACTTAATTACTTGAATACAATACTCGAACTTCAAATGCATTATTTCCGCCATATATAACGTCGTTCAAGATACAAACTTCATAATATATATTTACATTAAAGTATTAGATATGGTTTGATGTAATTGGGCGTATGTCACATACAAAAAGCTCAAAAAATATCATTTGTATAACACTGTAAATTAGCTTCGGCGGGGGAATTTTTATCTGACCGTAGAAACGAAGTGATCGTATCAGAGAGTTATCTATTAAGAGGGACTTTACTGTGGTGATTTCTATGATAAGAACATCCCTTTTGTACATACATTTCTGACCCCTTATTGAAAAGATTGTGCTAAAAGGAATATTTTTATATTACAGAACATGCTTTACACAAACTGGTTTATTTTATTATTATGTGTGTCGTCGTAGTATGTGAATGTAATCCATTAAATTAATTATTATAGCGCGACGTGCAAGTCGTGTAACATGTTAATTGTATTTTTACACCATTAAGAGCGTCAAAATAATTAAAATAAAATGTTGTTTTTCCGAAGAAAAATGTTATAAATTAAACTGAATAGCATTTTTTGCCCCGTTTTATTGAAATCCGGTGAAATAGAGAGAGAGAGAGAGAAAATCCCTATAAAATAAATCTTTACACATGACGTCAGAAAAACGTATGCAAACAGAATAGTTGTATCCTAAGAATTATAATCTTAGGGAGAGTGTGGGAGGTTCGATGGTACATATATCATTCGTTTCATTATAAACCAAATTAAATCGGAAACTTCCCATCAGCAACATCAATATTATATAGTTTTAAGTAATTTGAAAATTCATTTTTCAGTTGAATTCAGTTTGATACTTCATTTCAAAGTTTAGTCAAGTTGTTTGCTTTGATTTGGACCCCCTCATTGGGGTCAATGATCCTCTCTGAAAACGACGGATATATGCAACTTAGAACAGCAGAGACCTCCTGCAGAGAAAAATAATACCATAAAAATAAATAAATAACTAAATAAATCCTTACCACATCTGCGCCCCCAGACTACTACTACTACCCTATTTATAATCATAAAGTTTGAATTCTCCCACAGTAAATAACTTTTCTTTGTTATCCCTATGCTAATAATTCTAGCTTTTCCCCATTTTAACAAATCCTTATAAAGCGTTTTATCAATGACTTGATAAATGGAAAATTAATTATTGAAACGTTATAAATTTTTACACATTTGTTGTCTGTTTTATATATTCTCATTTTTACTTTTATTTTATCTCCTTCCACTTATTTTATTCTTCATTATATTTTGTATATATTTCTAATCATTTATCCTTCTAATTTTGTCTCCCATTCAACTTCTAAATTTTCCTTATTTTTTCACTTTCAGTTACGTTTACAATTTTTGTAAGTATTTATATTATTTTTCTTTTATTATTTGCTTGTATTTTCGCATTCGGGCAATGATGTAAATTTTACTTTTCATGCTAAATACTAGTTTTAGATTTGATAAAAAGGACATAAATATCTGCTGTAAATTTATAGAGACAATGGATAAAATGAAACATATTTGCTTGCACGTTGAATTAAATTTACTTTAGAATTCCTTGAATAAATTTATTGATGAACGGGGGTAATAGGAAGGGATAACATCAAAATACAAGATATAAACAGAAATATCGAAAAGTTAAGCTGAGAATCATAGCTCATAAATATGAGTAGTTAAAACTATCGTACTTTTTAAAAGAATATGAATACTTTTAAAACATAGAAAACTTACGTTTTTCATCAATACATTAAATTTTGCGAAGCAAATTCAATTTTCGCATGTTGCGTCTCCTGTCATTAAAATTGAAGAAACGATAAAAGATGCCAACAGCGGACAGTGTATCTATTGGTTTTATGAAAGAAGTCTGAGAAAATTGGACGATATGCCAATAGTTAGTAAAATTCAGTCTTTTAATTTAATACCCAATGCTTGAAAATGTTCGATGCCTTTTCGTTGACTCCAAATCACCTAACTTTTCTGCTATTTAAAAGTTTAATATTCACATAAATTTAAAAATACATTCTTGCCCAAACTCACTATATATCGAATAGTTTTAGTTCAATTTCTATCATCATCTGCTTATCATATTCAATTACGAATTTTCTTTTGAGAGTTGAAGCTTTATACAGGAGTTTTCTGAAACGTTTGAATTTAAATAAAAGCACCATTTTACTTTCTTGATTCTAAATCAATGTAATACACACATGTTTTCGTAACGGTAGTGAAATAATCTAGATAGCGTAAAATATCTAAAGTAAATTTCAAGAATTATAAGCTACACACGTTTTCAAATGTGCCAATAAATACATTTTGTGATAATACACTCTTATACTATAATTTTTGCCACCCACGTATTAATTACAGCTCAAACTAGAGCTTCGAACCAGGGTCCCTCCGTTTAGCCCGGAGTGTCTTGGACCGCTAGACGAATGAGGACAGGTAATAACGCTCTCTTTCTCCGGTTCAGATCAGGATGGGGAAAGCGTAATTACATAAGCGCTAGTTTG
>QLNU02015049.1:20853-37498 GCA_006491805.2 Dysdera silvatica
AATTTAATGTTAGAACTCACATGGCGAAACGCTCTTAAGAATATTCTCGTGAGGCGTATATCCTCCCATCTAAGGTCTCAGCCCTCGCTAACCGAGCATATTTGGGATACGGTGGGAAGGTAGTTTCAGTGATTGTAGTTTGTGAACGAATTAGGGCAAAAATTGCAAAACGTTTGGCAGAATCAACTGAAAGAAAATATTAGATTAGTGTTCCTCAAAGTGTCTTCCGAAGAACTCCACGGCAACGCGACGACCCTTTGAGGGTTCGGCGAGCAATTTGTCAAACATGGCCGACAATTTTGAGAAATGTTGTAAATTCTGTAATTTTTCTCCATGTCAACCGCTTGAAGTTAATCGAAAATAACCAACATTCATTAATAATAGAAACGTATTACTTACCTTTTATACTGATATCCTCATTTCTTATTTCTATGTTTATGTAGTAGTGATAAACAACAGCACTCTAAGTGTTCCTTAAATATTTATTGTGTTTCGTGGCTAAGCGTGTGGTAAGAAAAGGTTCCCTGTAAAACAAAGTTTGAGAACCACTGCATTAGACTCTTATCTTACGCCATAAGGCAACCTATATTAAGCGTATCTTCGTCATAAGAGGATTTACTACATATTAACGTGTGACCGTTATTCTGCCATATACTATAGAACAAAAAGTCCCTTCGCAGTGAAAATATAATCGTTTCTGTATCTTTACATGTCCATTGCGTGTGCTGAGTTTGACAACAATAGAAAATTTTTTTCAGAGTAGGTATTTGTTTCAACAGAGATGTATATGATGTTTATACATTCGTTTCTTGAAATAACTGCAGAAGTAAATGGATTCATAATCAATAAAATTAATAAAAACCAATTGGTACCGAATTGCTCCTGAAAAAATGTTTTCTGTAAAATTAAAATTCAAATATGTATGAAAAATTAAGATCATTGACTCTGAAAGGAAAAGAAAAAACTTATTATTTTAACGAAACTTACGTATAGAGGGCGTATCATGAAAAAGCATATGGTCCTTTCGTTATATTTTTAAAACTCATTCTTTCCGCGCCAAATGTGATAACACTGGAACGTATTGAAATATTCTCCTTTCAACTGACGCTATCAAGTCCTTAACAGCTTATAAGTCTTTCTTTATTGGAAATTCCACAAATAAATCCAATTACTCTTCGCAAACATCTAGATATTTCTTAATACCTTCACTTCCAGTAGAGGCAGAGCAACCACGAGACATCATTATCTATGTTTTCCCCGAACGCGACAACTAGTTTGGAATTAAAGTATTATTACCCTCCCTTTGCGCCTCAGCTAACTTAGGAAATTCATCCCCATACATGTCCTGATCTCGACTATAACTGTTTTTGTTTGTTTGGCTTTTTTATGGCGCAAGAGCATCTGGGCTATACTGCGCCAAACATGGTAAAATCAAAGACTGTAGTAAAAACCAGTTCTCTGTAAAAAGTTAAATATATGTGTGTGGTTAGCATGGTCGTTTAGAATGAACGCCTGTAGTGAACGCGTGCATGTGATCACAGTCCAAAAGGTATTCAGTCATATCTAAATAAACATGTATAACTGGAATGTAAACGGTAAATAATATGCAATAATTTGATATCAGATAAAAGACTTGAGACACTTATCGTTAAAAGCAACCATTAAATATCCAGTAATAATTTCGGTTGCCCCAATAGTGAACTAATACCCAAGAGCAAAGGTAGAAGTGGTGCTAAACTACACTCACGTGTATGAAAATTTGCAACACTAGGAAGGAATTGTTCGATTCAACTATAATTTACAGGAAATGCAAAGCAGTGTATGACATGTAAATGATCAAAAATTTAGCCTGAATACGCATACTTGGACTCAGCAGCGCCCTCTGGAACTGCCGTACGAGGAGTATAAATAGAGAGTTGTGGAAGAGCCAGACGAGCATTGTATCGTTGTCAGAGAGCTGAAAACCTTATCTAAAGAATACCTCTCTGAACAAGAATAAAAAAATTACATGCCAATTAAACGAAACACACACCATACTAACGCAGTTATCAGATTTATTAAGTCGCTGGTAATTGTTTCAGTTAATTTCGTTTGTCCTCCCCTGAACATATTTTTGACTGAAACCTATACAGGTTTTCAATTATCTTACTAAGGAAATGGGCTCCTCTGCTGCATGCAGGCACTATATTTTGCTATCATAATTCTACAATTTCTAACACATTTAAAATTACAATGCGAAAATGAATGAATAAAAACGAAAAATATCCCGATTAGTTTAAAATAAGCCTGACCCTTTTTCAGATACGATTCAGACAACGTAGTTTGTTAAGGATTTTATTTCCAAAACTATTTTAATTATCCGTGACCAATGTCTAGCCTGATCTCTGAATGACGACCACTCCCTCTATCCGGAAATTGAACCTAAAAACAAATGATGAACATTACAGAAAATGATCTACAGATCGATAAGAAAAAGAAATAATTAAAACTTCAAATGAATCAATACGATAAAATGTGCAAGACAACGTAAAGCGGGTACAATACTTTTATTAAAACCATGAGCCAGCTTTCCGGCTGCTCAATGGGACAGCCATCATCAGATGCAGGATATGAAGGATAGAGGATTCATATTCTGCATCTGATTATGGCTGTCCCATTAAACAGCCAAAAGCGTGTCTTTTTTTTTTGAATAAAAATATTTTACCCTCTTTACGTTGTCTTGCACATTTTATAGTATTACTTCATCAAGCGGTGGAATTCTCTCTTTACTTCTCTGTTCAAAAGAATCTTCTTTTATTATTAGCATATTTTTGAATAAAATTAGTCTATTATGGGAAAAATATGCATCTATAAATTAATAAATGAAAAGACCAGTATTTAATGCGGTATCGTAATTTCGATATAAATGCATATAAATAATGATAAAATTATTTATAAATATTCATATTAAATCTTAAAATGACCATTTCCCTATGCTTTAGGTAATACAAGCAGTCAAATATAAGTTATATAAATAAGAATATAAATTTTTAACTTGCGAGTAAGTAACATTCATTGTTTATTACGATGTAAGATATTATTACCCTTCTCGGGAATAACAAAACTGCCAAATTATGATCGCCACAAAAAGACACTGGGACGAATTTTTTTGGAGTTTTCGTGGGGATTTAAAACCTAAATCTTGAAACTCCTCTTGACAATGAATTCTTAAAATTGTTATTTAATTTTTTAATCATTTTCCTATGATGTAAAAAAGAAGCTTATCAAGTTTCATCAGTGGAAAGGAAAATATTTAAAAAATTTAAGTTTAAAATATAAGATATTAAAACTTATTTATACTAATGTTTAACATAATTATTTCAGAATGATCATAAGATTATTAATACATTTTTACTTTCTAATCGGACCAGATAAATAGCGTTTTTTCTAAAAATTTTAATATGAAGATGGTTTTCTATCATTTGAAACGCCTGTTATCGAAATAATTATTTCCGCATTTCAATATCGCCAGAGACAACCGTTCTTTTGTGATATAACTGGATTTCAAAACAACTAAAATTTCCTTAAAATTGAACATTACTGATGTTTTCACTATGAGCTGCAAGACAATTGAATCTTCATTACTGCATCTACCTTTTCCCTACTGAAATTACATTCAGTTTCCTATTAACTTTAGAAAAGTCATTTCTCGGTGAAACGAAAATGAAGCGGAGCTTTAGAAAAACTAAATGACTTTTTCGGTTAAATTGATGTCCTAGATATGATATCTAGGTCCTTAAATACCGCTGGTATGTGGGTTTAATTCATAGATGTTTTCAAATTTAATTTTTTGCTACTTTCAAGAAATATATTTATGTAATTCTGCTCGTTTTTGAAGGTTGAGGGGCAAATATTCTCTTTGCAATGAGTTTCCGACAAAAGTGGCAATGGACATTTGGAAAAGTTAATTTCCAACTATTTGTATAACGTATAGGTTTGTGGTATATATTATTTTTATTTTATTGTGCAATTCATTGTGAAAGAACGGGATATCGTTACCTAAATGGCTTCGATGATTGGAATTCCTTGTTTTCCACAATGCTTATTATTCATAGAAAGACGAAACAATGTAAAGATGTCGACATAAGGAACAAATGGCTTTAATTAGGATGATTATGAACGATCGATAATTGAAAAATATCTAGTATCAATAAATATTTAGTACATTATTATACAGCTATTATTATTCGGTCCCGTACAGAAAATTGATGCATCTCATAAAGAGCCCTTATTCTCGGATTAAATATTAAATCAAATTCCTCCTTTCGAATTCCACGAAGTTTTAAATTTCCATTCCAGGATTAAATTGAGGAGCTTTGGATTTCTTTGTATCGATTGAAATTTTTCCTGGTATGCCGGAAAATTGTTCTCCGGTTTCTAAGGCGCAACTACGATTTAGAACATTTAACATCAATTGATTTTAATAATGCAAGGAGTTTTGTGTCTAAGGACATGGGCACCGACAGCATAAAAATATTGGGGGAGGGGGCAGTATACCAGTGGCAGGCAGCTTGTTGTTAAACAGTGCCGTAGCCATCGGGTGGTCACAAGGACCCTTCCCCCCACTTCCTAAATGTATTTGCTAATAATACTTATTCATTAGCGAAATTGAAAAATTGTTTACTTCCCACGAAAAAATTTCTGGTTAAGGTCCTGTTTTTAACAACTCTTTACAGGGATAACAGACAACAACAAAGCAGTGTTTAATTTAAATGTGCTTCTGCTTGATGACGTTCACTTGATCATTAAATTAATGTTCTAGTTGCATTTCCAATTCAATTTTCACATGCAATGTTACTGACTAAATTTCGTATTTATTACGCTGATGGTGATGATGTAGATAGTCCCTTTAATTTATGTCGTTGATAATGAGCTTAATGGGCCAAAAAGTTCCTTCAGCTTGCGAAATTAAAATAGAGAAAGTATAGTTGTAACGTTATTAAAAACATTCCGTTTGACAGTTGAAAATAATAACATGTCAATGAAAACGCTGCCATGCAGAAAAGAGAGCTATATAATAATACAATCCAACGAAAGGTATAATTACACCAAATAAATGACAAAGTGCATTTTTTTTTATTTCGCACTGAATACACTAGGCTGAAAAATATAACCGCATTCTTTAGATTAAAAAACAAAATTAAATCTTGAACGGCGTTACCTATTATAAAATTTTTGTTTGAAATTGGGGGAGGGGGCTGGATATGGAACCCTAATACCAACATTGAGGAGGACGGGTCCACCCTGCCCCCCCATAACGGCGTCCGTGTCTAAGGATATTTCTTGTTAGAGCTTTTTAACTTGCACCACGAACGACTTAAATAACATAAACCTAAAATAATATTGAAAATTAATAATTTAAACAACGAAAATTGGATTTGAATGACATTAAACTTTAAAATACTTATAAATCTTTGTCTATTTGTTACAAATATTTTCCTACTACATGTCTTCAGGAATATTAAACGTGCATTTTTAAATGAACAGAAACTTCGTTATTGCTCATCTGAAAAGGTCAAATACCTTTAATAAATGCCTAATTCTTTCGACTCCTTGCTTTTCCAATGCATCTTTTTTATTTACCCTATTATTTTTTTATTCGTGCGTTGTTATTTGACATCTGTTGTTTGTATGACGGAGTCTTTGATGTAATTTTATTTATCTTATTTTAAAGGACAAATATTTCTTCAGGATACAGTGCTAATTTATTGTTAGTATTTTATCCTAACCTGTACTTCTTCCTAATTTAAAGGTATTAAAAGCTCAATAACTTAGTTTGCATTAGAAATCTTAAGATAGCAATAAATGCTGTGTAAATAATTGAAATAAAAGTATTATAACACATTAATTGTTTTAATTAGTACATTTCATCCACGGAGATGGGTTTATATTAAAAGATTTTAAATATCTAAAACATACTGCCGCATTTGTCAACTTTTCACGTGAAACTAATACTCCAAGCAAGATATTACGTCATGCGTAAATGTGGAGTTGAAGGGGTCGATATTAATTTAAATATTAACCGTAAAACTCTAAAGCACATAATCCAGCATAATCCTTGTCTTCGAGATTCGCGGACGTTCCGATAGATAATCCTCTCTTACTTTATAGCGGGGGTGGAAAGGAAATGAGTAAATAAAATAACCGCATGTCTGGAAAAAAATTTACACACTCACGACCCTTTACCTCGTCTATTTCATCTCTTCACAGGTGATAGGGGCCAGAGACGTGACCTTTTCCCCGAGTCTCTTGAAATTTGTGGAACAAGGTATGATTTTAATGTCCTTCCGAACAGATCTGCTTCTTATGGCTAATTCTAGCAACGTTCGGTGGATAATTTTGAATTCTTAAATATTTGGAATTAGTTTTCTCAACTGGTATCTGCTCCACTTAAAATTAACGGTCTATTGTTTGGCTTAGTGCTAAAATATTTTAAGGTAGGGGCAATTATGTCACAGTTTGAAATAAGACTCAGAATTCGCAGCTGCACCAGCCTTTCTGAAGATTCCAGAAATGAGGTATAGGTAGTGATTGCGGCCACCCAAAATTTACGGCCACTACACGGTTATGCAAGCAGTATTGGTCCTTTTCCTAAAGCCGGAGTATATTAGACACGAGGACAAGCATTTTCGCCGAAAGTATTAAAAAAATTGTCTACTGAAAAAAGAAATCCAGCAGGCCATTCTGGTTAATCCGAATATTGGTTAAGCGAGGTTCTTCTGCATATATCCTTTTATGGAAGCCTAAATTAATAGCGGTGGTAAATCATGATGAATTGCTATAGTCTGAAACAGGACCATAGTTAGAAAAGTTATGATAAGTGAGCAACTTATCACAGTTTAGGAACCTCTTGCAATCCCCGGATATCAGTAACACTTTTCAAGGTTTTATTTTTTAAAGTAGTTAATGGAGTAAAAATAAAGTTTTTCATTCTCCTCTGTGAACAAGAGAACCGTTTTCATTTTCTCTCTTGTTCACAATTTATGTTGCATCGTAACTATTTAAATTTAACTGTTTCGAAGAATTTCTTTTCTGTGGCCATTAGAACGTGGTGTTGATGACGGAGAGAGGACCGCAGGACAATATAGTTTGAGAAGATTTGACATATATGAATAAGTCACATTCTGTATTACTGCTGATCACAATATGCACAATGCCCAGTTTGTCATACATAGTAATGTATTTTGATATAAAATACTCGCAAGTTGTTTTACCTGATTTTATTTTGTAAAATAATTCAATACTCTCATATTCTTAGTCAATAGATACATCTTTTTATCGGTATCACCATGCGAGCTGTAGGTGTAAACAAAAAGCTCTGAAACGTAGGCCTGCTACAAATTAATTTTGTAGTAGAAACGTTATGTACGTTTTTTAAATGTGAACGTCATCTTTCTCATAACAACTAATTAAATAACACACCAAGTAACTTAAATGATTCTCAAAGAGTACTCAAATCCGGAAAAGTAACCAACGCGCTTTAATATAATAATAATAATTTTATACTTCGGTCCACTCGAGTCCATTTTACAGTGGACTCGAGTTATTAGTAAGATTTGTTGACTATCCAGTCAATGCTTGTTGACAAGTACAAAGCTTTAAATGCCAATGTGCTCATATGGAAAATAATAAGAACTAATATATTTTACAGAATAAACGTACATATTTGTAGACATAAGAACACTGGACAAAAAATTATTCACGCCTTGAAAATATTATTGTTCTTCCAAGTAGAACGTTTCTTGAAACATACAAGAATATCAAACAACAATGTCAAACAATCAACGTTTATTGGCGTAGTGATACCAACGCCGATGGTATGGCGTGATTAGATGGTGAAACGTTCGAAAGAAAATAAATATTTCTGCCTTCGGTGGGACCTGAACCCACGACCTTCCACTTGCCGGGCGGAGGCTCTACCCACTGAGCTACGAAGGACAATATATAATCTCTTTACGAACGTATATATATTGTTGCCAGTTATTTCGCAGAATGGTGTAGTACATGGACTACTATTTAAACCAAATTGCAAAGAGGTGTTCGTTTATATAAAATAAATACAAGAATATTTTATTTCAGCATAGAATGGATTTTAATTCATTTATATAAATAATATAGTTGCTTTTCAGTGGATTTTGATACAATTGAGAAAATGGATGGGGCTGAGGGATACCTAGTGGGGGCACATAGGTCAAAATTCATGAGAACAAATCAATAGATTCCTATACTATTTTATAACTCAAGTGTGGGGCATGATTTTTCAGCGAGGAAGAACTCCCTATTCTCCCCATTTAAGGACCTCATGGGGCATCACCCCCTTCAACACATGCCTGAAAATTACGCAAAACCTGAAAATTATAATATATTCTCGGATAAGCAATGTCGGCTTCAATCTTTATGCCCTCGCCTTGTTTGGCGCGAAATGTCCTTTGTTGTCCTTGCACCATAAAAATTCAACCGTCCATAAATCCTCGTGTTTCAGTCATTCTAAATACATACGCACACACATCTGTATTATTCAATATATTGATTAATTGTATATTGAGCACATGACTCAACTGCTGCACCCTTTGTACCTATTTAACCACTCCTTCATTCTTGCGCACAGGGGTGAATAATTTTTTGTCCGGTGAGCTGATATGCTCAAGCGTTAAATATTTATTGTTTTTAACTCTTCTTGATTTGACGGGTCACTTCTTGAGACCCATCAAAATTGCTTCGCGAACTAGAGGTTGGATACTATTAGTGCAAATCATTGTCTACAAGAAAATTGTGCCTGCGGACTTTTGAAACATATAATTTTAACTAAAACGAAACTATCATCCATAATTGTGAGAACCTTTAATTAACATATATTAGGAAATAAAACTAAATAAACATTTCGTTACCTGCAACGGATAAACCTAAGATTAACAGAGACAAAGTAAATTTTGTCATACAATGTCTGCTTCGCAAAAAACAGAAACACAATAACCTTATTTATATTGCTTTCGTTATATTGATGTTTGTCGCATGTCTCAGTTGTCTTTTATTGTATACCTGATGTAGCACAGTACACATGTTTACGATGATCCATTCTCCTTTGCTTTTATCATCGACAGTTTTGGTTTACAAGGATAAGTGCGATCTATTTTTGGAATACTGTATCCCATATTAGTCCTTTATGGTATATCATTTATGAGGAAACACTTCTGTAATTGGTATGCGTGTATAGCGTTAGTTTACCTTAGAAATTAATGCATCTTCTATGGAAAGACAAATATCTTTGTAAACATATACTCAGAAAGCAGTTTCCTAAAGTTCAGTAAATTGAATATACAAACACACACACACGCACACACACATAAGCGTAGAATTAAATGGACTCATGGGGACCAATCCCCTCAATAATTTAAATAAATTTTAATTCTACGTATAATGTATTGTACCATGTCAAAGTACAACATGTTCTTTAGCTCCCCTCCTCCAATATTTTTGAAAACTCTACACTGCTACATACATACACGCAAACGTTCTATTCTGAGAAGGCCACTTTACACCTGGATGTCGAATTATCAGCAGTCAGGAGAAAAGACACTCCGCGTGAGGGTACGATAACTTGTGATTTCGGCTGTGGGACCAAGATTCGGATTCCTCGTTAAATTCTAGGTCCAGCTAGTACCAACACGTCTGGTCAGCATGATGAGCTTAATGCCAAATCCTCTTTTTGTCTTTTACCACATTACGTGTATGTGTGTGATGACAGGGTCCTACGATGGATTGATAACGGTCGATGATGACGATAATATCTTTGAGATTATTTGGTAATCAATTCCAAAGCTTCATTCCCGTATATTCAATTCAATTTCTATACATTTCTGTTCTAATCATTGGTGGTTTAGACGTCTAGTTCTGAACGATGATTCATATGTGTATCAAGAAACTTTTATCACTTAAAACTCTTAAATATTTTATTTAATAAAGGGTGCAAATTTGTCCGACTACTAACATTTTTGTTGCGTTGAGGCCACTTTCATTAATAAAATGTGTTCTGTCGTTTCTCTTCTTTAATTTAAAAGCAGCAAAGTAATATACTTAAGTATATCTCGTTACAAAATACACAAGACATATAATTTCCCATTAGAATCATTTTTTATGTAGGTGAATATTCTGAAATACTTTTTGTCATAAATATATAATCCTATAATTTTGTTTAGATTTAAATATACGGAGCAAGATTTTTTAACTTTTAAAAATTTCTTTTCTTCGTACAGCCGGAGTTACAAAAGCAACATTTGGAATAGCAACGTAAATAATTTATAGCCTTCTATAATGAGATCCCGAATGAAATTGCCTTTTCCCAAAACTGTTATGGACACTGTTAATTAAGGATATATATATATATATATTATCAAAGCACCAGACTTTCGAAATTATTTATTGCAGTCGGTAGTTAAGTTTTATTCAAGAACGTAAATTTTCTTAAATTAAGCGAAAACTGCAAAATTTATTGATCTTGTTTGTCAAATTAAGAAAGAAATATTATTTATGTACGAACCAAAAATAAAATGCGACAGTACTAAAATAGAAAGAGGATTGTGATGCGACTTGACATTTTAATATGCAAATGTGTATCGTGTAATGAATATTGCGCGCGTGACAACTTTTTTCACTGGCGATTATGCGCCAAAAGCAGATTCGAGTATGAACCGTAGAAGGTGGTCAAGCTTAATCGACTTCGCTTATCAGAGTTCACGCAAGTTATCCACGCTACATTGGTTAGGGCCTTTCAATATTTAAACCGTGGATATTCATTTCAGTATTTACAGTACGAACGACCGACACCGACTTACCTATAGAAGGTATACTTACTCAGAAATCTGTATACTTACTATGCGCTCAATTCACACCGCCCAATGCAATGTTCAGGTCGATGGATGTTCAGAAGGTTTCAAATACGATGACTTGGCGATGATATTTGTTTGCCACCACTTGTTTCGAAGAGGAGTAGCCAAATATCACACCCATCTCTACTCTAACGTAATGCGAGTTTAATAAGCATCAGAAAATACCTGAATCAGTGAATGCCTAGTGTCCTCTCAACCCCCCACCCCCCCATACCCCGACTTCATATTCTTAGACTCTCGAGAAGCTGCCTGAATATTAAAAGGGTTGGATCAGTACATTACAAATAATTTTAAAATAAATAAGACAAAACAAACTGCTTGTTTAGAGCATAACCATTAAAAAAAAAAACAAAAAAAAAAACAGCGCCAAATAAACACTTTCGAGAAGCCATCGTACTTAAAACCAGAAATTCCATCGACTCAATGGGCGTAACTCATAATCCATGAATTCAAATAAAATAAAAACAGTTAAAATGCTCATATATTCTGCATTCTTATCATATCAGTTGTATTTTTGAATACATTATTTTTTTTTTTAATTTTACAAAATATTAAATGCTTGTACTTAAGCAAAACGCCGAAAACCACTACGCATGATTACAACATAAATTTTGGTTTGTACGGTTTTATTGTCATGTAATTGCTTGAAATATTTGTCTCTTTAATTATAGACCAAACTGTTATTTTTGAATAACCTGTTCCAACGTTCCTGTTCCAATCAGATAACAGGTTCCAATCACCGGTGATTTCAGTCACCGGTGACTGGAACGTATGCGTTACTTCACAGGTTTGGGGAATTGAGGAACTTAACGATTACACATTTCAATGCTCAATCCGTAACAGAACGTCGTGCCAACTCCATAAAAATAATAAATCCTTTGAAAAAAAAATGCACATATACAAAATACAAAAACTAAAGGGAAAAAGTAAGGCTTTAAAATATTGAATTTTAGATATTTGAAAAAATACACGATATTAAAAATTAAAGAAAGTTTAAAAAACAATTATTTAAATTCAAAGTAATGAAATACAGCAAAAAATATTGATATTGCTGTAAATTAATTGGTAAAACATACTGGAAGGTTACAATGTGGAACTAATTAAACAAGATAATGGTACAAAATATGTATTCTCAGCTGATGTAGTTATACACATGTATGTATTCAGAATTTTTCATGTGTAAAGCTCAGTAATGTAAAAATATTAATACTTGTACTAATTAATATACATGGATAAAAAATCTATTCCATTAAATATGAATTGGCATTTAGGAACAATAATCTTTCAGCTTGAAGAGGTTCCAACCGATTTCTTCCTTCCGTTAAAATGTTACCATCCTTTGAGGAAACTCTTTCGCAAGGCACTGATGTTGCCATAAAGTTTCATTTTCTTTTCGCTAACTCGGATAGATTTGGGTAGATTAGAGAATGGGATCTCCACCATGATAAAGGGTCTTGATTCCGCGGCAAGTTCTTTTTTTTTTTTAATTATCGTCTAGATAGCGATTAATTTCGCTAGTTGCTATTGATGAAGGAGTACCTAAATAATCAAATATTTTTTAACCGAATTTAAACTTTAAGCGAATTAAACAAAAAATAATAAACCAATTAAAATAATAATTGGTTAATTAAAATAATATTTGGGTAATTATAACAATATAATAATAATATAACTTCTTGTAATATCAGATGTTAAACGGTGGAATTAGCGTCTGAGCTCTGGCGTCAGCTAGACAAACTATGCCGGATGTTGTGATAGCCCGTTATCTCAGCTCGTTTCTTGTATAATAAAAACGGAGGAATATGTTCCTAGAACAGTGATTTCTCGGTCACCGGTGATTTTTAACCATTACTTCAAGTAACTCCTATCCTAATCACCGGTCACTGAAATAACAACTGTTATTTGAGAACAGAGGTTTCAGAGGGGCATACTGTTCCTGGAACAGTGATCAGTCGGTGACAGGTGATTTTTAACAGTTACCTAAAATAACTCCCATCTCTACTCTTTGCACCTAACAAACAAAACGAAGTTAATAAAAATAACATACACATTTAAATTTTTTAACTTTTAAGTATGATATTTATGTAATTTTTTCCCCTTGTGAATCTGCCTCATAATTAATATACAGTAAATGTGGCCAGTTTTATCTAGGGAGGCTAAAGTTTCATAAGGTAAAGCTGTCATCAAAGTTTCGTTGAATTATACGAGTATTAAACTGTTTTTCAGAAAATATGCGTGCAAACTTCATAAAGTACGTTTCGTGAAAACAAGCTTCAAAGTTTTATTTGCCTTTAAATAATATACTACTGGTGTTTATGTTTTTGCTGCTTTTTTGAGCTTAATATTCAGTCGATTTTGGGTTTGTTTTAAAATGTTCAAAAAAATGCATACTGTTTTTACAATATTTAAAAAAAAAGATTTTTTGAAGATACTTGAAGTCCTAGATCCCCTTAAAGAAGAAACTTTAAAGCCAGCAGTTTACATTTCATAGGCAAAATATAGAAAGTGAAGCCAATGTGAAGGTAAGCTACGTTATATCGGAAAAAATTGCTTCCAAATCAAAACTTTTACAGTTGGTGAATCTGTAAAAGAGTGGAATGTGCTGCAGAAATATCATGCCCGTCTCAAAAGCATCTTTTTTCAAAAATTAGTCTGTCAGATGTAACGATCGCTAGAAGAATTGGAGAGTTGTCAGAAGATATAGAAAATTCTCTTAATTATTGTGCATCCAAGTTCGTTTTTTACGCCGTTGCTGTCGACGAAAGCACGAGTAACACTGACACGGCACAATTAGCTACTTTCATCCGTGGAACTGATGACAATTTTGAAGTTTCCAAAGAAATGGCGAGACTATATTCTATGAAAAGAACTACGAAATGATGTGACATCCATGAAAGTGCGATGACAGTGTTAAATCGATTCAATCTTAAATTAGTAAATCTATCTGGAATTATAATAAACGGTGCACCAGCTATGGTTGGTAAACATGAAGGGCTTGTTGCTCTGATGAAGAAAAGCGAGAAGAACTTGTCCTTAATGCAGTATCACTTTATTATCTACCAACAGAACTCATGTACAAAATCAATAGGTTCTGATAAAGTGATGAAGGTCGTCATAAATGTCGTGAACTTTATCAGATCCATAGGACTGAACCATCGAGTGTTTCAAAACTTTTATCGGAGTTAAATTCCGAGTACGAGAATGTTGTTTATCTTAATCATTGACTTATGCAGGGGGTGTTGATGAGGGGTTGTAACCCCCCATTGCAATGAAATTTTGTATATTTAACATAGGAATATATGAGTTGTAGCTCTACTTGCTCGCGAACTTTCTGCGTACGCCTATGATTTTAATGATGTTCGTTATATTTCCAGAGGGAAAATGTTAGAAAGGGTCTTTGATCTGAAGTAAGATATACTCACTTTTATGGAGAGTAAAGGTAAACATGTGCCGCAATTCAGTAATCCGGAGTGGCTGAGCGACTTTGGATTTTTGAGGGACATTACCAAGCATCTTAATGATCTGAATATACGTCTTCAAGGTAAAGACAACTTTATACACAATTTTTATGACAGCGTCAAATCGTTTGAAAACAAACTTAGTTTATGGGAGATGCAGATCTGGAAAAAAGATTTCAAGCATTTCCCAAAACTGTCCAAGTCTGAGTGTTCTGGTGTAAATAAGTATGTTTCTGCATTAGCTTCTTTGAAAGAAGAATTCAAATCGTGATTCACGGACTTCAAAGTAAATGAAACACAAATGCACTTGTTCGCTAGGCTTTTCAATATGTCTGTTGAAGATGTGACTTTGAATATGCAAATGGAACTTATTGATTTGTAGTGTGACAGTGATTTAAAAGAAAAACTCAGCTTAAGACTCATTGAATTTTATTCTAAATATGTTGATAAGAACGTCTTCCGAAATAAACCGACTACATGCTCTGAAAATGATGTCATTGTTTGGGAGCACTTCAGTCTTCGAACAGTGTTTTTCAAGAATGAAGTTGGTAAAATCGAAAGTTAGGACCAGAATAATTGACGTACACCTTCAACATTCTCTTAGGGTTGCAAGATGTAACGAACCCTACCTCCTAATCATCCTTAATACTTAAATTCTAACATTTAAATATGATTTACAGAGTGAATCTTAACTAAATTTGTAAGGTAGGTGAAAGTACAGAGAATGCGCCAACTGGCCATTCGGGGCAGCCGAAGTTTAGCTTATCGGCGTTGCGCAGAAGTGACGTTGATTAGTATGTTAATCATTGTTTTGAACCCTCTGGTGTTATAAAATGGAACTGATAGTGGATAAAAGTGT
Source organism: Dysdera silvatica (assembly GCA_006491805.2). Classification (NCBI taxonomy): domain Eukaryota; kingdom Metazoa; phylum Arthropoda; class Arachnida; order Araneae; family Dysderidae; genus Dysdera; species Dysdera silvatica. The sequence goes on from QLNU02015049.1 coordinate 36,096, forward strand.
GACCTGTGTCAGGTACCTCGAAAAAAGCATCGAGATAAGCATCGGCTAGTATGATATGGGAAAGGACCTAACAGAACGTAAGCTCCGAACACGACTACTAAGCAATGGCTATGTACCGAATACTGGCAACATCAAATTCTTACGATAGAAGTTACTGCCTTCCGTTAAAGCAGTTCCAGTCAGCGGGCTACGTTCCGCTGATAGACGTTGTTACGAATGCAATCATAGTGGAATTATCTCAACCTTTCTGGAGTCTGATAAACGTTTAACAACTTGGAGAACCTCGGTCGAGGGTGTTAACGCATCGAGACAAGAATATACAATCGCCACGTTGACGTGAATGATTGGGATTTCCTACAGAACGAGATTCCCGGTGATGTATCTTAATTTATTGCTTAATTAACTAGGTCGAATTTTATGTGTATATTAAGATTTTGGTATTAATCAGAGTACGAGCATACCGATGCAAATGCTAGACTGTAATATTTACGAACTGACAGGTCAATTATTATTTGTTTATTTGAACTAATTTTAGTAATATGTTTGAGTTTAATTTAACCGTTTAACATATGCAACGTTTAATTTATCCATTCTAATAAAAGAGTTGAGCTCTGTTGATAAGGGACTAGTATTGACTCTATTTGACTAGAAGAAACAGAGCAAAGAGACAGAATGTAACATCCGCGTCAGTAGTAATCTGAAATATTCATTACGCGTTTGTTTATGAATGAATATTTGCCCTTAACTTTTAGTTAATGGGATCTTTATTTTGTTCTAGCTCCACATTCAGGTTCCGTGCTGATCATCAATTATATGAGACATATTTTATTGGGAGAATCTACGTAAAGTGTTTTTGCGCCACTTAGAAACTCATTTGGTGTACCGCTCTATGTTACAGTTGTAATTAAGTTATGAAAGTTAAATAAAAGTCCAACACTATTTGGTATCGCTTGATCTGATATCACAGAACACCCATCCGGACTGTTAACGTAAATTCTAATTTGACTTTTGCGCCGTAACTATCTAACTGATAGAGGAGTTCGTTACAAATTTACTCTAAAAAGTAAATTAGTATTGCAATTAAATATACGTGGGTGTGAAGTCTGAGTGGCTACGAATGAAGACCAGGTTACAGCACGGACGTTTATTATACATAAAACAATACAAAATCAAACTCAATTTCAGCAGTACAAATCAAGTCTACCAGTCTAGACTAACAGTATCCAACGTAAGTTCATCTCGCCCTGCTGGACAGCTCGCTGAGTCTCTAGAAAAACATTTACACGGATTACTTAAGAATACTGACTAAATAATAAACTAGCTAACAAGTTATCTAAATTAAACAAATGTTATCTAAACCTAAACCCCTTACTTTCCTACGCTATATACAGTCTGGAGTTTGC
>QLNU02015050.1:13176-25321 GCA_006491805.2 Dysdera silvatica
TGACTGAATCGTTGAACCATTTTTGAGTGATCGAATCACATAATGAGTGCTCATTTAAGAGAGATGTATAAAACCGTTCAGTTCATCGATCCGTTTAGTGGACGACGTGACACACCTGTGGAGACCTGATTATCCGAACCGCACGGGATCGAAGGAAGTGCGGATAATCGAAATTTCGGATAGTTGGATTTAAGAATAAAAACCTCAAACGTCTTACTTTAACTAGTTGATTCAAGAATAAAAATTGCAATCATTTTACGGGGTATTCAATACAATTTTTATTGTAATCGTTTATATATTAAATAGTTTTTAAACTAGATATTTAAAGAACTATTAAAGATTTAGACATAAGGAGGATGTATGTGTGTATTTTCCCCACACTTTATCCGGATTTGGGATTGTAGATCCAAAGTCTATTAGAGATTGTTAGATTGGTAAGCTGCTTAAGAATAAGGCTCGCTTGTTTAGCGGATCATTGTTAATCGTTTCATTTATCCACACCGTTTGAGTGATTTAGTTAAGATTAGCTTTTTTGAGGAAGGGTTGACAACGCTACTGACGTTATGTGCATAGATTATGCTGGAATAATCCCACGCCCTCTCTATTCAATTGGAGTAACTGAACTGGCCTGATAAAGATTTTCTGACCCAACCCTGCTCCTCCTCCCAACTCTTTCCTTTAAACATTCTCTTGTCTTTGTTAGAGGAAATCTCACCACCCTTCATCTCCAAGAAAAACCCTTTTTCCTTTGTTCGTCCATTCAGTTTATCAGAATACTCTTTCGTCCCGTAAAAAGGATAACATTTTAAGACACTGAGAAATTGAATTTAGATAATTAAATTCCAGATTATGAATAATTGGTTCGATAAAATACATCAGAGTATCCATTACAGCGACTTTAATTATAAAGTCACTGTAATGGATACTTTAATGTATTTTATTTTCATCTGACTCTTTTTTTCCTCCATATAATGTTATTTTTTGAAAAGAAATGCTAAATAGATAAATCATGATAAGAAGAGAACAAATGAAAGAGATATATAATTCATAAACAAGTTTTTGTAGTCTTCCATTACGATTTACTTATCTCGTGAACGATTTTTCCATTTCTTTCTATAGTTATTAATTTTGCTTAGAGTAGGAAGAGTGTGTATAGTTCTTGTTAGCTCAGCGTTTTCTATTATGTCTATGCATGGAAAATATTTTATTTTTCATGAAGATTTTCATTTTTGAACTCTGCAGACATTGTTTTCCTTTTAATTTTCCCTCGAGTCCAGTTTGCATATTGGAAATTAACAGGGCACGTTTTATGGACCCTGATCATATAATGGATATTTTCTTCTTTCTCATATCTTATTCTTCCTTATGTCTGATTCTGTTTAATACAAAATGCATGCTTTATTGTTTATGTGCGTAACGTATTTTACATAATTTTATTCTTATTTCTAGCGAAATTTAAGTCCTTATTAGACAATAATCTCATTTTCTAATGTTCTAAAAAAAAGTCTTTTCGATTGAAAAAAAAAATTTTTTTGTAACCTATGCGGCCATTTAATATCGTAAGTGGATATTTATAAATTCATTTGTTAAATGCAAAATTGCGCTATATATATCCCTGTCTTATATTCTTAGTGTTTCTAAAAACTTTTCTACTGTGATCTAGTTGACAATTTATGACCTACAAATAGTTGACGATACCCATAAACCACATTTAAATAGTTGATGATAGTCATAAACGGCCTTTAATTATAGTTCATTATAATCCAAAACGACCTTTGAATGGTTGGTGATAATCATGTTTATTTATTTATTTCAAAATACAGCATTGGCCTTGTCGGCCTAAGCTGGAGGCAGACGTAGACAAAATCGACCAGGGGGAATAGAGGTAATATAAACAAGTATACAATAAATTTTTTTGCCACCCACGTATTAATTACAGCTCAAACTAGAGCTTATTGATTTTGGAGAAAAAGAGACGCTTTCCCCATCCTGGATTCGAACCAGGGTCCCTCCGTTTAGCCCGGAGTGTCTTGGACCGCTAGACGAATGAGGACAGGAAACAACGCTCTCTTTCTCCGTATATAAGGATGTAAGGTATTATTACCCTTCACAGGGATAACACAATTGCCAAATATGGTCAACACAGAAAAGCCTCCGGGGCGAGATTTTTGTGAGTTTTTCGTGGGGGAATTTATTATACAATAATTTTTGCCACCCACGTATATTTAGCTCAAACTAGAGCTCTTGCACAAAAATCTCGCCCCGGAGGCTTTTCTGTGTTGACCATATTTGGCAATTGTGTTATCCCTGTGAAGGGTAATAATATCTTACATCTTAATATAAACAATATTAAAATCAAAACAAAATATATGAAACACGTGAAAGTTTTTGAATGAATACAGACAATGATGAGGATCAAGCAATTTCAGGGTCTAGGGCATTCCAGTCTCGGATAGTATTCGGGAAAAAACTAAATTTATAAGTGTCTAATCTGGCATAGATGGGAAACAATTTGAAGGAGTGGTCAAGGAGGTCTGAAGTGTAAGAGGGGGAGGTAAGTATTGGGTTACTGAAAGGAGGTGTTAGTTTATGGTACATTTTAAGAATAAGTGTTAGACGATGAAATTTACGGTTAGTAGCTAAGAGGGTAAGCCCACGATCGTGTTTAAGTGAAGAAATAGATTGACGTGGTAATCAGGAATTGCAGATAAATCGGGTAGCTAAATTTTGGATGGAATCTAGTTCGGTGATGTTATTTATTTGGCGAGAGTCCCAAATTTCATCTCCATATGTCAAGGTTGGCAAAATGAAACTTTTATAGTACAGGAGATGGATTCGAGTAGTAGAATGTTTTAGTTGTCTTCGAAGGTAATAAAGTTTATATCTGGCCTTATTTATAATTGTGGCAATGTGTAAATTTCAACGGAGATCAGAAGTAAAAGTGAGACCAAGATATTTAAACATTCAACAGGAGTGATTGGAGTGCTGTGTAGATTACAAGTGAAAAGAGAATGGTTAATGCTTACGATGAATGCAAGAATGCCGATTTAGTAGGTTAAGAGGTAGAGACCAAGACCTAAACCAATCAGAAATGTATTATCCAAATTGCCAGGTTAACACGATCATCATGATGGTAAGTATATATCGGTTATAGAGTCCAAACTTCAAGGGTCTTTGAATGCCGTTATACTAGATTTCATCATATGGTGGGTCGGCAATTACGTTAGGTCGTCAGCTTTATCAAGTATGACGTATTGGCCATACTGAGCTGAAGTTTTAGAAAAACTCTAAATGTCTTCTGACATTTAGATGTGCACGATACTCATAATGAAAAAATAACCATTCGTTTCCACCTAATAATTTGCAAGCAAGCCCTGAATTACATCCCCGTTAAAATTTAAAGCTTTTGCTTGGAGCGAAAAAATGTTAATCATTAAAAGCGAAATAATATCTTTCGAGCAATATTTTGGTTTTTTATATGTTATTTCTGCTTTCAATGTAGATAAAAAAAGTTATTACTGCAAACAGGGAGTGTTATAAGTGCTAAAACTTTCCAAAAAGAAAAATAAAGTAGTAATTTCAAAACCCTCCAAAAATGAAACTTTTTTTTTTGAGTTTTCACTTTTAAGTAAAATTTTTAATTCCTAGTGTAGACTTGTTTTCGTTGATTATTGATTTATTGCGTTTAATAGGATGAAAAGTAAACTACTACCTCACGAAGACCTTAGTTATTAGAAAACAATATGACAAAAGCTTGCAATTGATTTGATGTCAGTTTCTGAGATGGACTCGACCGGTGGGGTATTTGTTCAAAAATAGTTGCGTGAAGGATGTGTGCGCGTAAAATTGACTGGTCAAACGCCATAGTGCTTGCTTGAGCTGTCTGCGGGCTAGTGTATAGGATTATAGATAGCTTTTTGGAAAATTCGCCCTCATTTCATTATTTTTAATAAAAATTTGCAATATAGTGCTTTGGTTATAAAATTTTATTATATATCATGTTATAATAGATGGCACGTGATGCTACATGTTTTCTCGCAAGAATATCAGCGGTTAGTATATACGAAAGCAAGATGAAGTAGAACAATTAGAATTATAATTTTGAAAGCAAATTTAAATCTCTAAATTACATTTCATGGCATTAGTTTGCAGTCAAGTAATATTTGACATTTTTTCCAACAATTTTTAAAATAGTAAGTCGATCTAAATTATTTTTTAAAAAGTAATCCTGCACTAATATTAGAAAGGTACAAACAAGGATACAAGAAAAGTATTCAATAAAAGACCTCAGTTTTTATTTAAAATAGAATAAATTAAAACACAATACTCATTTTAATCCTCCATTGCAAATTGCGTATCTCTCTATTCAAATTTTTATTCTCTTTTATTCCTTTCTTACAGTTCGATAAATAGTACTACGTCTTAAAAAATATCATAAGACGTAGTACTATTTATCGAACTGTGAGAGAGAAAGGAAAGATAATACACATTTAAATAGTTACTGCACTCGTCATTGCATAAGCTTTACTCATTTGTCGTTGTTCTCTAATGATCAACGTCAATATTAGACTGCCACTTTCCGCCTGTGTATCCAAACATGACGCAAGAACGCAATCTGTTCTGCACGCAAACTATTATAAAATTGTATGAAAAAGATGTATAAGCGTGTAATCAGCATTAAATGCTGTTCGCAATATTTGAGAAGGATCCTCAAAAGAATGGCAGTTTTATTACTACTAGAGTTACGACTGTAAAGAAAGATGCATAATGTCCCACATCCATACAAACAGGTTTGAAAAGAGTATAGTGAACATTGTGAAACACAGCACACGCAGACATTGGGAACATATGAATAACGATTTTATACATCCATTGAAATGATAATGAAGAGGCCCTGCTTTGATGCAGCGGTAGCGAGTAGCGCGCCCTTAATCCGGATTCTACTACCAACGATGACGACATAAAGCGCTTATCGACTAACTGTTCACTGTTTTCCTGAGTTGGTTCGCTAGGCCTTAAGGGGTTCAGCTTCCTAGAAAAACTGTAGATCCCTGTGCATGATCTCTGTTGTTCTTGCACAATAAAAACATGCTTTAGTAACAGTCATACACTACTTTTGCTATTTCCGCAAGTTCTGTAATATTCCTTTTGCACACGGTCAGTATTACATAGCCAAGCATAGTAAGCCAATACAGCCTATGGACAACATCAAGAATACTTCGAATTCCAGATGACTTATTAATGGATAGATGTAGATCATTTGTCACTGCTCATTCACGTGATTCACTTCCAGTCATAGGAGTATGCAGAAAATTCATAAGGGAGCGTTATAGGCTCAATGGGGATTACAGAGCTACAATTCATATATTCCTATGTTAAATACACAACATTTTATTGCGATGGGATTACAACCACCCTCTACACCTATGCTTCCAGTAGACTTATCAAAATGTTTATTTAAGAAAATATGAGTTGTATTGTAGACCAAAAAATTATTGAACTGCTTTAGAATTAAAAGCTTTGAATTTTGCGAAGATTTTTTACTTCAATCGTAGTTAATGTTGTTTTATGTACTATAATTTACTTTGCATTGATATTCTTTGAGCAAAGAATATTTATCTTGTCCCAGACACTCATATTCGCTATTATTTGCTTGAGCAGGTGTGTATTAAGAGGAGAAATGTAATTGATTACTTTCTAAATAATTCAGCTTAGGTGAAAGCCTTTATAAAATAAAAATAAAAAAATGAAAGTCACTGTATAAACAGTGTCGTACTGTCATACATGTCTGAATACATGTCGAACTGTATAAAATAAAAATAAAAAAAATGAAAGTCACCTTATAGGGAAATTCTAATAATTTAAAAAACAGGGAATCAGATTCGAAATCGGAGAATGAGGCCGTGCTTAGTGGGTGCGAGCTGGGCCACCGCCCAAAGCCTCTAAAAAATGCAGTGCAAGCACCAAGAAATAAGTTTTTAGTAACTTTCATATACTTTCTTACAGTATTTTGGTCAATTGACCTTCTGTGTGTGACGTTATATTTCCCGTAACGCTCATAAAGCTTCTAAATCAGTGTTTCTCAAACTTTGGTTGCTCATGGACCACTTAAAGCTTTCCTTTACTTATCGCGGACCACAGGGGTGGGGGAATTTCCCCCCATTAAAAAATGTATTGCCTGAAATTAAAGTTGCCAACTAGGGCTAATAATATTAAGCCCTACTTAGCAACCGTCATACTGACCCGCCTCCTCTAAGGAAAGGCATAACCAAAGTAACCCTCGATTTATGTTATTTATTGAAGAGCTTATATTCGTATATAAGAGCTCCGGCAGGAGAGACTTATTCATTCATTGAAATATAATTTGTAGTTAATTTTAAGTAATAACCTTAACCTTTAGCTTACGAGTGGGACGACGTATATCCCAGCAGATTTACCTTCAAAACGAACAGGGCTTGGATAAGCCCTGTCCTAGAGATTTTTTCGTCTTTCGTGTTGTTCCCAAGTCAATGGCTAGTTTAGTAGTACAAATGGCTCGATCGCGGGTGGTGACGAAAAGGGGGACGAAATAAGGGTCTATTGTACAAATAGGACCTTCCCTCCCCTTCCTCCTCTTCACTGTTTTGTACGAAAGTTAACAATCTGCTATTAGATTAGGAGTAAGTTTTTTATGTTTCACTAACGTACAATACATGCTAACTAAAGTTATTTGGTGTTGTTTATATGTACTTAAGCGCAGCTACACCATCTTCCTGACCCCATGTAGTGAGGCTTTCAGTTGCCACTTAGGTTGATTTGCACGGGGAGAAGGGAAAAAGCGATATTTCCCCATATGGAAGGAAAAATTTCTGTTTTTAGCCCCGTAAGCTAAAGGTTAAAAAGCACTAGCTTTTGGCAGAAAATCTCTAAAATATCCGACCATGTTCTTAAAACATGGGTTGGTTGCCAAACTCACCTGAAACAAAATAATTTTTAGACTAATGCTATTTGATGAAAAGAGTGTCAGCTACGATCTTATTTTGTCAAATTTTTAATGAAAATGACATCATTGATTTAATTAAATAATAATAAGCAATGTAGACAGCATGGGTGTATTCAGAGGATTCAAGCCTTTCATAAAACACGCCGAAAGTAAGGTCAATAACAAGTAATATTTATGAGAAATTCTGTAAATCTTACTTGAACCTAACTTGTAACTAGGCCGGCAATTTCTAGTTCATTTTTTTTATGAAATTTGGTGATGATCCGTATTTCCCAATAGGTTATACTAGGCTATAGACTAGGGCGACAAAATTTTGTGTATGAAGTCTGATATAACAAAATCAATACCAGACGATGATATAATCAGATGTTCTGCCGAGAAGAAAGCTAGACGTCATGCTTTCCATTTAAATACCAGTGTTCTATAGGCTTTTTTTACTTTTTACTAAAATTAAAATTTATCTCAAAAAAATTGAATTTGATTTATTATACTATACCAAAAATAAATAATACTTCAATATAAGTTAATATACTGTTTAATGTTTATGTTTTAATTTAGGAGTTTGTTATTCAACACAAGTTTGTTTTACTGTCAACACAAAAGTTTTGGCGTATATTGAATGTAACAATTTTCATGTTATTACCACTGATTAGGGCAGAACGGGTAGGAAGGGGCGGCAAAATGGTAAATCCGCCCATGGATCCTGCGGACCACTTCATAATCCGTCGCGAACCTCCAGTGGTCCGCAGACCACTCTTTGAGAAGCACTGTTCTAAATGGTGGTCAAAATAAATAAACACGTTATTAGTCAAATGCATTGGCATCAATAGACTACGCACGGTATCATATTTATGGTGGTAGTCTTATAGCCACTACAGAGATCCCCGGTTTCCGACATAAAAGAACTTATCACAAAGCTCTGAAAAACAGAAATTTATAATTATATTATACTGGTTATTCTTTGCGTTTATAACGTAGCAGTAGACCTAAATAAAACCCTTTCACTTATCCACGAAATCGAAATTAAGCAAGAAATGACAAGTAATTGATATGTCCCTAGCTGACTTTGTTTGAAGAGAGAGAGAGAGAAACCTTTATTGTACACTGTACACTAGTAGTTCACAAAACCGTTCAACCTAAACATACAAAGAATACAGTTACAATACGTGACATCAAGAATTATTCATCAATAATAATAAAAATTACAATATTTAGCAAAAACCAAAATTATGGTTGTACACATTCTAAGCAATGTCCCAGGAGAACCTTTTAAGACACAATACAGCCTTGATCAAAAGTATTAGGCAGCCTAATTTTTCTACTTGAACTGCGGATGTGTTATATAAAGTCGTCTCATTTGTTTATGACTGCATACGTAGAAAAAGTTAAAATTACATGTGACTGCATACCATTGACGTACGCAGGGGCGTGTTGATGGGGATTGTAACTTCCAAACATTGCAATGAAATTTTGTATATTTAACATAGGAATATATGAGTTGTAGCTCTGTACCCCCCCCCCATTGAGTCTATAACCCCACTTATGAACTTTCCTCGTACGCCTATGCTGCATACCTAATAGAAGTTGAAATTAAATTGCATAGATTTAGTTGCATTGCATACATTTACATTAGTAAATTAAATTAAAGGGATTTCAGTAGTGTATCTAATACTTTTGATCAAGGCTGTATAATCGCTGCCCTAATAAATCGGAACCTTTTTATTATTTATTCATTTAGGTTGGGTTTTTTTTTATATTTTTTTTTCTCTGTTTCTTTACTTTTGAATCTCAAAACTTTTCTCTGAAGTAAATCATTATTATATATCCACTCTTTCACCTCCATTTTAAATTTTCCCGCGCTCTTCCCTTCCCATATTACCGTGGGCATCTTGTTTACCAGCTTTCTCTCAAGGTGTTCAAAATATTTATGCGAAATCTCCCTCTTAAATCTGTTTTCTCTATATTTAGCTTTTCTTCTCAAATCCTTTTTCGTATTTCTTCCGTAGAACAAATCCTTGTTTAAATATACGGTCAATGAGCATCTATGCATAAATAGTTCTCTCAAACCCAAACAAAACCTACCTACCTCCAAATCATCAAGCTTTAATTAAATTAGAATTAATTAAATTAGAATTAATTAAATTAGAAATGTCCATTTTTAATTTAACTTCACCATCTTCTCTTTACTTCAACTTTGGCGTTTAAACCAGTGAAAAACTTTATTTTGTAATGCTAAGTCCTGGTCAGTTTTTTGCTAACGCCGAAAGCACGCTCGTGCTGGAGAATCAAATGCAAACTGTTTTTACAGTTTGCATTTTATTTTCCGAACATAAAACAATAGAATTCAGTGGACACCTATAAGAAGAATATTTACCCTTTCCTAGAAAATAACTTGTTTCATAAACATTATTTTTACTTTTTTATAATTTAATGCATATAAATCGGCTTTTTATATCCATATGTCATTATAAATAATGAGGAAATTACATAAAAAGGTTAAACACTGGTAAAATAGCAATGAAAAAGATCACCCAAGCTTTCGGACGCATCAGCAGCAGTCCTTCATCAGGAGTAATGACGATGTTATGTTTCTGTCTCTTTTTTATACTTGAAATTTCTGGAAAACCCTTCATCAGAGTAGTCCCGCAGAATGGAAAAACCCAATGAGAACCAATGGGAGGCCTCCAATAGAATCATGGAAGAACCCCAATAGGGACCAATGAGAAACCCATACTGCGGGCTACCTAATTTGGAGGTGTCCCATACATTTCAGAGTAAGAGTTGTTTATAAGTTTCTGGAAGTGGTTGTGATGTATTAATGGCTTTCCCGTGTAGTTTGTAAGTTTCCCAAGATTCTAAGAAGAGTCTACTATTCTTGTTTGTGATGTGACGGTGTAGTATTTTTGTTGAGTCCCAGTCGGGTTCGTGTCCGTGTTGTAAAGCGTGTTCTGCCAGACGTGAGGCTATGTCTCCTTTCGCGAGTGCTTGTTTGTGTTCTTTTTTTCTTGTTTTGATCATTCTTTTTGTTTGTCCTATGTAATGTTTGTTGCAGTCTTTGCATGGTATTTGGTATATGGCGCCTGTGAGATCTTCTGGTGGAACTGGGTCTTTAACTTTTGTAAGTTGTTTGCGAAGTGTTGTGACAGGGGAATAGAATGTTTGGATATTTGCCTCTTTAAGGATGCGAGAGATTGTTTCGGAAATGCCGTGAATATATGGAATAGATATGCGGGTGTGAGATGTATTGTTTAAAGATGTACTATTGGGTCTACAGTTTCTGAGAATGAATCGTTTAGGGTATCCATTATTTTTAAGTGCCGTGTGTATGTGTTTTGTTTCTGTGTTTGAAAGTGTTTCATTACTGCAGTGAGAATTCGCTCTAAGACTTAATGTTTTAACAACGGAAGCTTTGTGGCATGTTGGATGATGCGATTTAAAATCGAGATATCTGTCTGTATGTGTGGGTTTACGGTAAACTGAGGTGAAGATTGAGTTATCGTGAGATCTGTGTACAAGAACGTCTAGGAAAGGGAGTTTATTGTTCTGTTCTGTTTCGTATGTGAATTTTATATGTGAGTTTAAGTTATTAAGGTAATGGAAGAAGCTTTGGAGTGTATTAGTTTTAAGTACAACAAACGTGTCGTCGACGTATCTTTTCCAGAATTTAATGTTAAAATTCGGTGAAGACAAAGCAGTTTCCTCAAATGACTCCATAACCAAGTTAGCTACAACACTTGAGACCGGAGATCCCATGGCAGTGCCAAAAACTTGTCTATAGATAGAACCATGTGAGGAGAACACAGCAGAGTCCAGACAAAATTTCAACAATGTGCAGATGTCGTGAGGTGTTAGTGAAGTGCGTTCATGTAGTGTTGTGTCATTTTGGAGGCGTGTAAGTGCGGTGTCGATTGCAAGTGATGTGGGAATGCAAGTGAAGAGAGAAATTACATCGAATGAGACCATAAGGTCGTCGTCGTCAAGTTGTAGGTTATTTAAAGAGGTGCAGAAGGATTGGCTAGTAGAAACAGTGTAGTCGTTACTATCGATTATAGGAGAGATTAGACGTGCAAGATATTTTGATAGGTTATATGTAGGAGAGCTGCAAAAACTAACTATTGGTCTGAGAGGAATATTTTGTTTATGAATTTTAGGTAATCCGTAGAAGGATGGTAAGCGGCCAGAAGTGCATTTTAAAGAGTCGTAGAGATTAAATGTAAGTTTTTTAGATTTATAGAGTTTTAGAAGGAGAGAGTTCATTTTGGATTGAATTGTTTGTGTAGGGTCTTTTATGATGCGGGTGTATGTATTTGTATCAGATAAGAGTGTGGTGTTATTTGGCCCGAATCTGGTGAACGACTGTAAGCACGAGAAACGCTATCAGCGCAGTATGATCCTTATCGTACAACTCAGAGGGTAACCATGACGTTGGGTATGTTTTGGGCCTGAAAGTCTATCAGCTGCGTTAAAATGCGGTGGCGGTGTTTCTATGGAAGCGAGAATCTGTGGTGTAGGAATTTTAAGTGGAGCAGGTGAGAAATTTAGGCGGAGTGATAGTACGAATTGCTGTTGTGGTGTGAAATTTTTATTTGAAAGGTTTAGTATCCAGTTTTTTGTAAGAAGTTTTGACTGTTTTGAAATAGAAGGTCTAAGGTTGTTAAGTTTACGTGAATGAGTAAGACGAATATGTTCTTGGATTTTAGATTCTTGTGAGCGAGTAGCGGATTTAACTAGGAGCATGGTAAGAAAATCAAGTTTAGTATTTAGAAGGGAAGTAAGAAAGGATATTTTATTTTGAAGCTGAGCGAGTACGCGGGGACAGAGAGAATTTCTAGTGGAAATAAATTTAAGATTTGTGTTATGTGCGATGCAATGTCCAAGAGATGAATTTACAAGAGATTTAACTTTAAGTGTGAAAGGGATAAGAGGTTCCTTTTTACAGGTGTAATCAAAGTGAAGATGTTCTTTAAAACGGATAACTTTAATGTGTGTTTTGATGTATTTATGGACAATTTGAAGAGTTTCCCGACCACAGTGTAAACAAATAAAATCAAACATGGTGAAGTTAAGAGTGAGTAAGTTTAAGTGCGAGTGAAGTTTAAGCGCGAGTGAAGTTTAAGCGCGAGTGAAGTTTAAGCGCGAGTGAAGTTTAAGCGTGAGTGAAGT
>QLNU02015050.1:25421-54721 GCA_006491805.2 Dysdera silvatica
ATATTTCATATGGGTTTTAAAAAACGTAAAAATGTTAAAATTATTCTGTAAAATTGCAACGAAAAATTGTGAAATGTTATCAAGATAAAAATAAAATAGATCTTTACAAAAGGAACAAATTTTTGTCAAAAGTTGTAAATATGTTACGAATATTATTTACTTGTCTCCCATTGGGTTATTGTCAAGATTTCTTCAATGGGGAGGTGAACATCCAACCTCTTTTATTTACAGGCCTGACAAATATACATATAATCATAAGCGGGTCCAGAAAAAAACAGGGGACGCAGATCCTTCTGTGAGGTGAGACAGTACAGACCACTTCATTATATTCCATGATTTTGCATAATAAATCAGTTGTTTCTTGTTTTTCTTCAGCCCGTCTGGGAGGATGGGCTCAAACCCATCTTTGAATCCACCAATGCATATAATAAAAAACATATTTCTGTCGCACTATTTCTGTCAAAAGCAGTTTTGTCATTCCATTTTGGAATCTTTCTTTCTTTCTTTTTTTTTTAGTTTTGGGACAAGTTTTAGTGGTTATTTTTTGAACGAGATTTTGCCCCTTATGAGAATATTATTGACGTATAGTCCGTTCGCGCAGACCTGACGCCTGATACCGTTACCAGACGGGTTATTCCATTACAGTTTAGGGAAGGCCGTCTTGGAGGAACTGGTTTTTCCCGCGCGAAAAACCAGTTTCGGCAAGACGCCCTTCCCTAAACTGCAATCGAACAACCCGTCTGGTAACGGTATCGGGCGACAACTGAGCGCGAACGCACTATAGATGGTTCATCATAAGCAGTAGGAGTAGACATAGGGGCTTCGTCAGGTTCTATGAGGCGAGATTTTAAAAGTAGACTCACCTGCCCACTAACATCAGGCGGATGAGTGACTTCAAGTTCATTTTCGTCAATATCTACTTCATCTGGAAGTCAGTAGTTCTCGACATACGACAGTTCACAAATATCGTAATGATCCTCCGAATCAATTGATAATTCTGAATCACTCAAAGAATTCAAATAATCCACTGCTTCCTCAACTGTTCAAAATATTTTTTCCATTCTATTGACAATCCAAAAGAACAAGATAAAATTCTAAACAGAAATGAAATTCAATCCGTACAGAAAGAAAACGTTAAACGTTTAAAAAAAACTGAAAATTCCAGAACATCGCCTAATGAAGTTGGTGAAATGTTTCTGTCTATTAGATCGAAGTATTTACGCCTGTCAGATCGTAGAATTACAGCCGTCTGGGAATTCGCGAAACCAGCCATGTAGGGTTCGAGAAGTTTGCACTAAAACCAGAAGTGGCCAATGTTCCACTTATGGAACATCGAAATTAAAATGTTCCTCGCGTACTATTTAATCAAATTATTTCATTTGTTTACTAATTTACTATTTTTGCATCTTTTGTAAATCTTTAAAAAAATCGACAGTTAATATTTTCTAGAGGAAGTGAGAAAAAGTAAGTATTTAATATCAGAAGTTTAAATTGCCTCAAATTGGACAATTTCGACAATTTATAAAAATAACAACGATCAGATAAATAGTCTTGAAATAATTCAGGAATATGTTACAATCCTTTATTTAATTGGATAAATTATCCTTTCATTAAAAAGGTTAATTTGAATTGGTGAAAAAAAAAATTAAATTGTGTTCCATTTATGGAACATTGGCCACTATAATTGGTTAAGAATTAGACATCTTTCCTTTAGAAACGTGTCTTTTTACTTATATAAACTTTACACTTGTTAGTTTTTAGGTTTAGGCGTTAATTATGAAAATTCTTCAACGGGGATGTTTGAAAATTTCTAATTCGAAACAAAAGATGTTTGGCCAAAAGTTTTGAATATCATAATTTTTCTAGGAATTTAGAAATATTTTACGTGTTCGTGCAGATGTTTATTTATAATTACATTTATTCCTAAGCATAATGGCATATTCGATAACAAGAGAAATATTGATATTCGTATTGGAACGAAAAAAACACACAGTTCAAAACTATATAAATTTTTTCTGCAACAACTTGCGTTTATTAATCACATTTATTATAATTATCTTGTAAAACGTACACGCACAGATTTGAAAAAGGTATTTGTGACATAAATGTGTGAATATTCGATGTATAAAACTCGGAAATTCCACTCGCCAAATAAATCGCCGAAAATTTTTTAAAATCGTTAAAAAAATAAGAAATAAAACTGAACTTTTTTTAGAAAATCGTATATTTTATATATAATAGAAATACTGAATAATGTGCTATTGCTTCCAAATTGCCTGCGAAATTTTATATTTGTTTACAGTTAAAAATATTTCAACGGAATATACAGCATGTGCGCTATCGTTCAACTTGTCATTTAAAATCTTCTAGAATAAAATACATAGTTTTTCAATACAATAAAAATAAATTATGGAATCGCAAATTGAAAATAGCTGTTAAAATTTGTTCGAAGTGCTGCATTTTGCAGACATTTATTTTAAATTAACAGAAATTTAGACCTTACGGTTTGCACAGCAATGTAAATAAGGTGATTAAGTATTAAACTCTGATTTATGTATATTAATTGTAACAATATACTAAAGTCGTTGCGTTTATGTATTTAATTAATATCATTATAAACTAAATGATGTTCTCATATGATATTAAAACCAAACAAGGATATTAGTAGTTTGATTTACTCGTATTTGCATGAATATATAGGCTGTAAACTCATTTATTCAGGAAGATAAAGAAATATATATGTGGATATTTATTGCATGACGGGGCCTGCTCATATTATAGCCAAAATTCTCTATTGTGATAATTTTAAAATCACATACAAACACGATAGAAAAGCATACGTGGATACCGGGATAAGGCTCTGGTTTCCTTCGTATTCCTCCTTTTTTATGTACATAACGAAGGATAACTTTCTCATTAATATAAAATATATGCCCTTTACGGAGGGCGTAAACTATAGCTCATTTGATAAAACATTAGACACGATATCGAAAGATTCTAGCTTCGTGCCCAGGTTGCACTGTATTCTTTTCTCTCATGTTTGCATGTGATTTTCAAAAGAATATATATATATATATAATCTTCAACCATGTCGATCCACTGGAGGTTAATGACGTCTTCAGTATGCGTAAAGTCGTAGTCGTGGACTTTTTGATATCAGGTTAGTCTAATATATTTAATTCTATCGTCGACCTATAAGTCTTCTGACCTCTACCTTTGTCGTTTTAATCCCAATGAGAACCACCAAAATATTGATTTTGCCTATTTTTCATTATGCCTTCTTGTCATATTCCGCCTATTGCCATTTTATGCTTTTGACTGTTATGATAATAATGCACACTTTGGTTTGTTTTCTAATTCAAAAACAAGCGTTACAATTTCGTCGTGTAATACCAAGCATATGTCGTTCAATTTTTTTTTCTGCACTATCCTAAGTCTAAGCGAAAGTAAAAGAAAATGATTTGAAAAACGAACTAAAGAAAGCAAATTACTTTAGTATATATTGCAATGGGTTCATTGATGTAAGTAATATAGAACAAGAAATCATCTTTCTAACATATATAAATAGCAGCAGCAATGAAATAGAATGTAAGCTTTGAAAATAACTAAGCTGGAGAGGAATACTGCGGAAGTCGCCATCCTGAAATCAAACCATTTGACTATCAGCCATACAAAAAGCTAAAAGTTTCAAATTCCTCAAAAATTCAGTTTACTGATCCATCATCATTATCTTCTGATTCAGATAAGGGACAATTTTTTTCTTGTTTATTTCTATTCCACTTTTATATGTACAGCTACAGGTATGCTGCACTTTTTTTGTTCATTGGTTAACATGTTTTTGTTCATAAGTATAACATGTAATTGAAAAATAGTGAAATTGCGATACATACATACAGAATCGCTATACAAATAATAATTTGTGTTTATATTATATACATGTATACTGTATGTACTATACAATGTTAAAATAGTACGTATATTAAAATATGAGTTTATATATATATTTGTATTGCACAATAAAATTTCCACCCATTCTATTCACAACTTTCAACGAAGGTTTGTGAAGTTTCCTCAAACGTCCTCTAAGAAATGATGTTATCTTCATATTGAATTTACAAATGCTTTCCCAGTCAAAAGTTTTCCTCCGCAGCTCCATTTCGATGCTAACAATTACAGACGCTTAATTAAATATCACTGTCAGTTAAATTCGTTCCGGAACATTATAAAGTTTCAGGGTTCAACCATTATGGCAAAGAGGTAGTAAGAAAATACCTTGCACGTCAGCCACGGTTAACTTTGATTAGAAATGTAAATTGCTCCTGCCTCAATAGAACAGCTGCCTCAGACATTATGGAAACCCTTGCCTCAGGAAAGGCTGAGGATACGGGATAATATAATTAACTGCGTATATCTTTCTACAGATTCCATTAAATGACTTAGGGATCTATAGAAAAGTGATATATATGTAAATATCGGAAGGAAGAAGAGGGGAAAGAAACAAATCCCATTACAAAAATTTCAAGGATGATGTGCAAGTTTTCAACTATGATTTTCTTGTTTTACTGTTAACAGTACTACTCCAACCACTCACAATTTTCCTTTACTTACCATACCTCGAAAATTGTGACTTTTTATTTTCTGTAAACTTCATCTAATAAACACATCATGTCTGAACATCTTAATAAAAAGTGGAATAAAAGCAGTGCATAGAGGGAAGTTTGGGTGTTAACCTCCTCATTTAAAAATTTTATATTGGCAGTAAATTCAAATTTCTTATGGGAGAATAGAAATTTTTTACAAAACCCCGGACTTTTATCAAATTCCCCTTTTTTAAATCCTGTCCATGGGCCTGATTTGAATATGGGAATACTATGTAAATATGGGAAATTGGGGATTTCGCACCATAGCTACGAAAATCACACCAAATTTTTGTGTTAGAATGTCACTTGATGTTATCGGGAAAGAATTTAATATTTGTCATTGATTTTTTTTTTCAGAGATTGCAATGTATTCTACAAGGATTGCAAGAATATTTTGAATGCTATTCAATATTGATTAATTTATTACAAATAATGTTCTATTCCTTATGATAATTTTTGTCCATGCTAGAGAAAATAATTTAGCATATTTGAGGAATTTTAATTCTTAAATAATTTGCTTAATATAGGCTCTCTGGCTCCGAAAGTTGAAAGAATATCTAAGTCTATCTTCGGAACATTGCTCTCTAAAGTTGACAACGCTGCAAATATTTGAAAATAAAATTTATGACCAAACTAAAAGCTAAAGCACAAATATTTTTGAATAGAACACAAATATGGCATTTTAAACATCTGAGAATTCTAAAAATGGAACCAGCTGAGAAAACTTATAAATACTAAATTTAAACATTTTAATAGTAAAAATTTAACAACATATTTTGCTCACCGTAGGTAGTATAAATTTAGTATATTGTCACATTTTAACCAAATGCACATGTAATAACAAATCCACAAAAAATAAGAAATTAAAAAATAAGAGCCCTATAGTTTGGATATATACACACTTCTTTTAAGAAAGATACATCCTAAAGAAAATATTCTATTGTTGTAAATCTCCGCATAGGCAATGAGTGAGAAAAGATAAAGATATTATGCATTTTCATTACAAAAGGATTTAAATATTTTTTATTATATAGGAGTAACATAACGATCACATATTGATACGTAGCAAATATTCTGATGGAGATGCGGACTAATACACGATGCGGCATGGAGTTAAATAACAATCTAATGTTGTCTTACGACCGATTCGGCTTGACGCTCTACATTTCTTAAACTAGTTCGCGCACAGTCCATGATTACGTGGCTACTACCATCCCATTGTTAACTAGCCATTCCCGACTTACTAATTTGCTAAGGATTTGTGGACTTGGCTACAATAGGAGGATATGAATTTCACGGAAAGATTTTGGTAAGAGTTGTCTAGCCACATGTGGCATAGCATTATTGCGCTGATAAATAGCTTCTGCATTACGTGCTTTCAAAGTATCATAGAAAAGTCTGAGGCGATCGACTATTATAGGAGACACAATGCTTCCCAGGATGATAAGCTAATTTAGTTGTAAAATTTCCATTTTCTTTTTTTTTGCATGTACTTCTAAAAATAAGTTAATTTTATATATTTTATCGATGAAGAATGTATCTTAGTTACATTACAACCCATTAGAAAGTGCAAAAAAGTAAGAAATATATCATCTTTTTAAAAAAACCTATGAAAAAAATCCATTACCTTAAGTTATACTGTTCACATTTGTTTGACTCATTCATTGTGTATACCAACTACCGCATGAGTAAAACTTTCGGACCATTACTCTTCAGTGCATAGTACAGATTAAACGATATCAGTTCTTAATGTCTCTCTGTCGTGATATCTCTTCTTTCAGGTATTTTGCACGACACTGTGACATGCAAACGTCGTAATGTCGTGCATAAGTTCATAAATATACAACGTCAGAATGACAATTTAAAATTTGATGGTAAATATCATTGTATTAGAGAAAATAGACTCTTTGGTTGTGAGATTCATGCCTCTATTTACATATTTTCATATTCTGTTATTTCTCGACATATCTAACTAAAGCATTATGTGCGAAAGTTAGTTACAATATAGTAATAGCGATTGCATTCATGCAATTCATCCATATTCTATGTAAAATATAAACAATGTAATATTTTAATAAAGAGCATAAGCATAAAATATGTATAAAATCATTCCACTTATATATATATGCATAGACATTAAAAATATATTTGTGGGAGGTGGGGAAGAAATTTCAAACACTTTGTACCTACTATTTTCTTTATTTTTTGCCTATTTCGGACTCTTCTACTGTTGTCTGTACATCCATAAAAATTATTAAAGTATAAAAATTCATTATAATTTTGAATTTCTAAACTCCATTCTTTTCGCAACTACTTACAAAAATAATTAAATAATTTTCAACAAAATCCACTCAGCACTTGAATCAAAATCTTTTCTCCCATATCCACAAATCGCCTACAACCAGAAATCTTATTCAAACGATAAAATTTCCAATTTGGATCTTTTTGGATCAGAAATTAGGAAGTTTAATTATGAAGTTAAATGTTTTCAGGATTTCAAAAATCAATCTGTTTTTGATCGAAAAAGCATAATGATCATTCTATTATTTGAAACTAAACTTGTCCGTATGCGAGCAATAGCAGAATCATAATCTTAAATCAATGAGACATTAAACGTTGTAATCCTTTACCTGAGAAATATATATTCAATTTTTTTCAGTCATTCCAGAATTGCTTATCTGTAAAAGGGGAACATCTCATTAAATTGAATCAAAGGAATCATTGATGGCGGACGTAATTGTCGTGATGGCATGCATTTTCAAGGTTTTGGTTCAGAAATTGAAAGGTAATTGAGAACAGGGCCAGTGTTCAACTAATAATACTTAAATGCATGGGAATTCTCGAACTTAATTCTGCATTGAAGACCCGGAATGTGTAATACGAAAACTTAATGAATATAGATGTGTGAACTCCTGCACAAAAGCAACTATTGCTCGTCACGAGATGGTGAACTTTGTGCCCTGTATTGGATTTTCAATCTAAATAGTTGGATTTCCGAATGCGTTGCATGCTGTACGATGTGAGTTTAGTTTGAAACTAAATAAATCAACATATTCCAATAAAAGTGCCTTATCTAGAATCCTCTCAGTGAAGTAATAATTTATTCGACTTGACCTACGTTCAGTTTTTCATTCTCTTATCCTGTTGTATTTTAATAATATGACATTCATTCCTTCAGAAGCAAAAAAATGTTATATTTCAAATATTCAGCATATTTATCAAATAGCCAAAGGGTGTAGAATATCTTTAGTTGTCCTTGTGCCATAAAACAAAAAAATATATATATTTAAAAGCGAAGGGAAAGGGAGAACCCTTATATCAATATACATGTACGAGAGAAAAACCAGGTACGGCCCTTATTACTGGCAGAGCGGTCAAGGCATTGGGATGGTAACCCTTAAGTCGCTAGTTCAACTTCAGCTTACTACACGCACTGGCGTAACTTGCGGGGTGCCATCGGGGCGAAAGCCTCAGGCACAAAATTCTCAGGGGCGCAAAATTTCAATTTTGGACTTATGAAAGGGGGGTGCCAACGGGTTTTAGCGAGAGCAATACTTAACTTGCTCATAGCGCTGGCAATCCACGCTACGCCACTGACTACATGGCGCGCTTTCCCTCTCTCTCCCTACCTAAAATACAGGGTCCAGGATGAACCGCATAAAAATGGAGTGTTCAATACTTAATCGCGTAGCTAAAAAAAAAAGAAAAAAAAAAGAAACCAAAAAGTGAATGATAATGTAACTAACTGGAGTTAATAAAAAACAGTTATTTCGACATTGGTGTAAGGTTTAACGGTTTAACTTTACGCCAGTGTCGAAATAACTGTTTGTTATGGAATCTCCTGGTGAAACTCTGTATTGTTTCGCTAACTACAGTTTTATATCACTATAATCCTGAAAATCTTTACTTCAGAATACCAAACGGATATTGATAAATAACGCATTCTATAAGTTGCGTTATCTAACAAATTTATTGCGCAATTTAAACGTCTGTTTCCAAAAATAAATGTATTCAGTAAGTCCTCTCAGATCAGGAAATAAATTTATAATGTCTGTAGAGAGTACTAAATATACACTAGTGCTTCTAAAATTGAGATAAAGGACCAAGAAACGACTAAAGAGATGCGCTAGATTCAGATAAATTGGAAGAAAAGAAATTGGATGAAAGAAAATCATATTAGCTCCAAAATATAATCACGAACATTTCATCTAATGTGATTTTACAAGAGAACTTGTATATTGCAGTATTCGATCAATAATAAATTGTTCATTGTTATATATGACGCAATAGCCCATCCCACGTACTGTACTGGAAGAAGTGGTTTTTTGAAGAGCACCACTAAGCGAAAATCTCTTTTTCATTTCATGTTATTAGATTGTAATTGAGTCAAAGAAAGGCTAAAGATCCTATTGAGGATCGTAATTGAAACCGTGGGCGAATTTAGATTATTGTTCAATTCAGAAGATGTTTAATAAAATATTTTAGTTAAGGATGAACGACTATAATACAGTAAATTCATTTTACAAAGGCTATGGGTACCTTTTTGAAATTTTTGAACCGTTCAACGATTTTACAAATTCTAATATCTTACTTATTACTTTATAAAATAATTCATTTTGTAGCATGATAACATAAAACCATTTCTATTACTGAAACAGAAACGTAAAATCGCTAGAACAATATAAGATTTTATTTTTTTAGAAGGATATTTTAATTTATTATTTAAGATACTTTATTTATGATATTTTATATTAAAAAGAATTGTAAATTATTGATCAATAATTATAATATGAAAAATAACTTTTAAGATAAACGTACTTCAGTTTCACTTCGCCAAATTACCCAGAAAGCATGCGTAAGTAAAATAAATTGAAGAAGAGAAATAGCGCAGTATTTCTGACAAAGCAAACAATCGTTACAAGCTTAATTTCTAATAACATAATAAAATAATAAATAATTAAAATAATTAAAAACTATTTTAATAAATTAAATTATACACTTTAATAGATCTGCCTAGCTTACGATATATTTATTAAACTCCATACAAAATTTTTGCAAATGAAAGTAAATCTCAAGGACATTAGGTTTGATTTCCTTTTGTAATAAATTGTACCATGTGTGTTTGTAGTCGTTTAATATTGCTGAAATTTATGGACGCACATGGAGAGAGACTAATTGCTTAAATTAATTGTATTGTTAGACAAAACTTTGTGCAATCACCCCTCATCTTTTGTTACGGAGAACAATATGAACACAAATTTTGTGGTAGCACTACACAATACATTTAAGTGATAAAAACTACAACGTTTTATTAGCAATTATCTGCCTTCATTTTCGAACCTCTTGTCGTATTTTAAACAAGTTCACGCTGTTTTCCAAAATTATATTTCTTGAAACGATTCACTGGGTAACCTCTCAGTGGTTTCCTGATGAAATACAGCTTTCATTTATTGAAATAGCGCGAGAATTTAGACGATGAATGCGAACAACGTCGTTTTTTCTTACCACTTAAATAATAAAGCTGTCCAGAAAGCTTCTCTTACATGTAGTCTCTATAACACTTAATTTCCTACCTTGCTTGATATATTTCCCATCTAGTTAATCATATAAGATTTTTTTTGAGAAATTTTACTACTTAAATTAATAAAAAATATGTAAGAATTACAAAAAAGTTCAGAAGACTTAATTCAAAGACAAAATCACAAAGAACAAATCGGACAAAAAACAATAGAAGAATCAATGTACCTCGAACTCAAAACAACGAAGAGAAACAGCCTAAAAGAGGAGGAGGGGATGATATTGATATGTAGAAAGAAGGAAAATTAACAGATGTTAAAAAAGTGACATTAAGGTAGAGAAGGAATTATTACTTGAAAAACTAAATTTTTCCAATCTTCCTATATTGAAAAGATCTTAATTTGAATTTTGCATTTATGAAAGTTGTGCGTTCCTTAAATTCTTGTTTAGTTATGTTTTGTGGCGCAAGGACACATAGGTCATGCTGCGCCTAGACTTACAGTTTTCCGAGGATTCCTAACAATTGCCGCCAAAAGAACCAAATTCCGGACTACGGTGGGCATAAAAGGGGAACGCGTTTGCGATACCATTGGGAGTCAAACCCGGTTAATGGAGAAATAGACAAAAACGTAACCGCTATACCTCCGTAGAGCCGCGGAACTATATCCCAGAAATCCTTGTCTATTAAGGCCTAGACAAGCATTCCCCGTACTAAAATATGCAGTTAGTCGGAAAGTTGTTTTTTTTTTAAGTTTTAAGTTTTAACTTTCCTTTTAAAGTTTTTTTTTAAGTTGTTTTTCACCATTGGGAGTCGATCCCGGATTAATGACACGTTGAATGAACGAGTTGTCACATCCTAAAATTCATTCAGCCATGGTCTCATATATTAAATTTTGTTTTTCTGGTGAAGTAGAACTTTTTTCGACGAAATGAACTCTTACGCTGTTTTATGGTCTCGTGTTTTGATTTTAAAATTAATTATGTGGAGGATGTTCAAAGATAATTTTTAATAAAAAAATATGCTTTAGACTGACCGTTCATTATGCGAAAATGTGTGCAAACGAAACAAAAATAAGCTCAATCTTAGTGATATCGTTTCAAAATACGTAATTGCATTTTATGAATAATTACAGTTTAACGCATTGGTGATTCACTTTTGGTTGGCGCTATTTAAACTAATATCGGTAAAAGTAATAAACTGTTGAGAAGATAAATTGCATATGCTGAGTTTGAACGATATAGGTACCAAGGGTCGATCTGCGAATGATAAATCATGGTGAGGAGAATGATATTTGAAATGGATGGCAATACACAGAGATAAAATGTTTTAACGTTAGATAAAAATTTAAAACGTTGTTTCGTGGACTTTCCATGATGTATGGCATGTCATTATTTACATGTCATTCTTTACTTGCTTCGTGTATTTCACTGTGCGAATTTCTAAAATTAAGTATAAACGTTCATATGCATTATAATGAGATTTTGCAAGCAAAGGCATGATAGAAATAGTATATGCATGAAAATCATTTTTAAAATTATAATATTAATTATTGTTTATCGTAATAATATATACTGTAATATTAATTATAGCATTATCGTTTAAAGTAATACTATTGGACATGACATTATACATACATTTGTGCATGCATACATATATTTGTATATATACATACATTTGTACATGCAAGATTCTTTATGAGTTCAGTTGAAGTACTTGAGAATGAATTTTCGTGTCCCTAATCCTTGTTCGTTTATTAGAAAATGGTCACAATTCCATTTTTTAGTTTTGGGAAACAAGACATGAATGAAACGTACTGTAATGCTGATAAACCGTCATAGGTCTAAATATAAAGGGTGTCCCCTAGCACTCGAGAAAAAATCAGACAACGCTATTTCTTGAAGCATTTCGATGTAACAAAGTGACGAGTAATTATCAGTTTTTGTGCTAATTGCAAGTAATGTGTAACTAATGCAGTCTGCATTTGTTCACATCTATCGTGATTAGCAAAGTTGTGGTATAAGAATTCAGCAAATTCCTTCGGGATTTCTTCAAAAGATAATAACATCGAAAGCTAACGAGCTTGAAGAGTTTTTTTTTTCAGCCAATGGGAGATTATGTGACATTATTATTAAAGATTTTATTATTGTAATCCAAATATCGCCACATATAAGATACTGGTGCCAAACGGTTAATTATAAAATATTTAGTAAAATATTATTATTTTCTTTTCTTATATCACTTTATGTAATAGTATTTGACATTAAAGTTTAAACTAGCATTGCACATATGTAAAAACAGTACGGAGATATATAGGGGCAGTTGTAATTCACTGTAAGGAAAATACATTGAAAACGAAATACGTTAAAAATAGTAAAAATAGTAAAAGAGTATTAGGATTGATAACATTGAAATACACTATAACGTAATAAGTAGCTTCTAATGAACTACACGTTTCTTGTCTGCAAATTTCTTTACATATGATAAAATTAGGATTTATTTATTATTACTTATTATTATTTTTTTAAATTTCAGGCTTAAGTCAGCGAAACCGCGAGCGTATGAAGCGTATTTTATTATTTCAAGAAAGGTTTGAACAAGGGATAGATGACTGGCTAATCAGAACAAAAGTGATGTAATTAAAATGGTTCTATTAATTAGTAAAACCGCTAATCCGGGTTCGACTCCCAACGGTGCAAAGAACGCTTACTCAGAGATCTCATAAAGATCGCACTGCTCACTGTAGTCCGGGGTTTGGTTCCCTAGGCCTTAAGAGGTTCGGATTCCTCGGAAAACAGTAGGTCCCGGCGCAGCATGACCACTGTAGTCTTTGAGCCGTAAAACCAAAAAACAAGCAAGCAAGTAATTAGTAAAACTCAAAATAAAGTCAATGTTTGGAAGAGGGCGCAGTTTTCGATTATTTTGAATGATACGGTAGAACCCCGATGATCCGAAAATAAAGAATGCGAACCTTATTTCGCTAATTCGGAAATTCAATTTTCCGTGCAAAAGTGCAGAAAAACTATCATATTTCTCGCCAACCACATTCGTACAGTCATCTCCCGAGTTACGTGAGTAATGCGTTCCGAAAACGTTGACGCAACTTGAATTTTAAATAAGTCGAATTTGTAAAGTGCTAAAGTGTAACTTCGTAAGAATTAGTTTGTTTATGGTACTATAATTGTCATGCTGCGCCGGGACCTACTGTTTTCTGAGAAATGCGAACCTCTTATGGCCTAGGGAACCACTTTCATTCAACAGATGCTCGAAACGTCACCGCCTTACATTGGACTTCGTGACAATTTCTAAAAGGAGACGTATTTTTTTTTGACCTATAGTTGAACGTAGGCTATACGTTTTCGGAGTAGCGGTGGCCCAAAAACAGGCTGTTTCGTAGTCGAACCAGTACTTATAAAAGACGTAAGAAATGATCTGGGAAATAGTTTCAAAACATAACCGCATATAACCAATATAACGATCGATCCATAGTATATTCACAATTGTCCGCACCCGACCGGAATCCATCCCGCTTTAGTAAAATCTAATTGTGAAAATGAGAAAATCGTCGAATATACATAAAGTGCGGAAACAGTATAAGTATGTTAAAAGAAATTATTAATTTAATTTCTTTTAACATACTTATACTGTTTCCGCAACTTATGTTTATTCTACAATTTTCTCAAAAGCTTTTTTCATTTAATTTAACCTCTTCTGATGATGATTCTCACAGCTCGAATCGAAACGTAAAGTTTTAGCAATAAATAACCGTTTTGCTATACAGCTGACTATCTGAAAATTTGTTGTTGATTATTATAATGGGCTGTGAAAGTGTACGTGAAATTATCCATTAAAATAAACGGTAAAAAGTATATAAAATTATCATAACGCAATTGTCAGAGTTACAATCGTATTTGGCCCTGCGGTGGCGCAGTGTGGTAACGCGTTCTCCTAGTGCGCCGCTAATCCGGGTTCGACTCCCAGCAGTGCAAAAAGAACGCTTACTCAGAGATCTCATAAAGATCGCACTGCTCACTGTAGTCCGGGGTTTGGTTCCCTAGGCCTTAAGAGGTTCGGATTCCTCGGAAAACAGTAGGTCCCGGCGCAGCATGACCACTGTAGTCTTTGATAGGTAAAACAAAAGCGTGCCATTCATTCATTCAGCGTTTGTTTGTTTTTGTCGGTCTTTGTGCGATTTTTGCTGTATGTATGTATGTATGTATGTGGCGTAGCGTATGTATGTATGTCGCCTTTCCACCCATAGCGATAAACAGGTAGGTGACTTGGATTCTCCCGGGACAAAACGAGGTTCTTTCTTGCGAGAAAAAACGCGTTCCCATTATTCCCGGAGTCGAACCCACGCCTTTGTGACATCATTCGCCTGCTCGTTCGTTCGTTCGTTCGTTCGTTTCGTAGGTAATTTATTTCTTCCTTCGTCTCGACATGCATGCATTCATGCATTTATGAACCTAACCGACTCTTTTACTTTTCAGGGTGGCGTCGGAGGGTAGCGGAACAGCGTTCCGTGACGTCACATCCTTCGGAAGCAATCCCATCAAAGAAAGCCGGTGGGAGTTACTTTTCTTTGAACCATCGTTTTTGAGAGGTAGGTAGCCCGTTGTTAGGGGGTCGTAAAAGCGGAGCCCCTCGGTCCCGTTCATACGACAGCTTCGTCGTTATCGCTTCTCGGCCTATCGGCTAAGATCAAAGTGTAGTATCTGTTCTTATCAGCTTAATGTGTGCTCATTGCCACATTAAGTCTGTGGGGCTGTGACTTTTTTCCTCGGTTTTACGGAGTGCTCGGAGCTTGCTCCACCTCTGTCAAGCTTTCGGCCCTTTCACAGCCTCGTGTTGACGGATGCTCGCTTGATCGATTGGCTGAGTGAAAAGTGACCCCAGAATTGGTTTGCCAACTGGGGGGGTGTTCCTTGTTTAGGGCCCACCAGCTCTCTTAGCCAGGGCTGGCCTTTTTAATTTTAACCTTTTTTGCCTTTTTTGTTTTCTTTCCAGCTCAATAGATGGCGGGCTAATCGTCCTTCGTCATGGGCTTGTGGAGCGATCGGGTATGTGTCTCTAACTCTTGTTCCTGTACTCCTTCCTCCTAATTTTTTCCCTTTCTTGGTGAGTGATGGTCCTCGGTCGGGACACGCCTTGTGCGGCCTCTATCAGGCGAGGTTCGACTCCTCTAAACTCACCAAGCCTGGTTCCTCCCTTGTGGCGGTTCCTTGTTCGAACGCACCACGGCCTTGGCTCCATCTGTTGACGTGGCTTGGAACCTTGTGCGGTGTTTGGCCCTGAGTCCGCTCGCGCCATCTACCGCGCGTTTTTGGGACTGAGCCGCTGAAAACAGCCTTGGACGCTTGGTGTCATCTCTGCTGCCATTTGGTTTTGCACTTTGATACCGTGACCGTCGGGGGACCTCCTCTGTCTCTCTGGATAAGTTGTGTACCTCTGACAACCCCGGAGAGCCGGAGGGGCTCCTTTGGTGGCCATAAGGCTGAGGTGTGGTCGACGGGAACAAACGCCTTGCCCCCCTTCCATCCTTAACACCGGATAACATGGGACGCGGAGGCGGCTCAGCTTCTCATTGGCTTTCTCTCTGAGATTCTGAAATGCCTTGTGTCCCGGAAACCGGCGACTTTCCATCCCCCTCCTTTTGAGGACACATATCTGTTTCGCGAAGCAACCCATGGCTGCCCTGACAACTGCTGCTACCCCACACACTTTGACATACGTCTCCGGCCAAAACATCCCGAACAAATGGATGAACAGAGTAATGATAACGTTAATGCAACCTGCTCGGAACACACGCCAAGGCTTACCTCGAGAGTCATACTCAAGAGGTCCTTCCCGAAGAAGACTGCCCCCGCCGTAGCACGTCCTGAGGACTTCATTGTAAACTCCTCCGATCCTGCCCACAAGGTGAGGATCCTAAACATTTTGCCGCCGCGGGATCCTCGTGATACAACACCCCCCCCTAGACATCGACCAACTGTCTCTGAGCGTAGGAGAAGGATAGCCCGAATTCGCTGTGAGGACCACTACAGTGCCAAACAGCCCTGCTCCAAGACCGGAAACAGACTTCTCCACAATGACAATGTTATCCAGACCGTCCCGACGGGTGAGGTCTCCTCTCTTGGAAGTGATAAAACTGTTCCGTGTGACGATCCCGGTTCTGCTGAGCCTTGCTCACCTCCCGTACGCCCTGTGCCTCAACATGACCCTCTCATGTGCATCTTGTGCGAAATGAGCTTCCAGTCTAGCATCGATGCTGATGCCCATCGCGACTGGCATCGGTCCATTGGAGGCTATACCCCTGTCACATCACCACACAAAGAAATGCACCCACCATGGTCGACTGTATGCGATGTATGTATGGCCACCCTCACATCAAAAGCAGATGCTGAACGACATGCCGCCAACCATGAGAAACTTGGCATTGCCAAAAAGCTTAACGATGCAGGCCATCACGACCAGGCCGATAGGGTTGTTGCTGCCTCCCCTACCTCTTTCGTTACCGACACTGCCGTGGTCAATGATGTGGAGGACGAATGGAAGATAGCCCGTCCTAAAGGTCGGAAGAAGGCTGGGCGGGTCACTCAACACGTGCTCAATAATGGAGGCCCCCAGCCGAAAAGAGCCATCACACCCAAGTCCCCTCATGCTGGGAACGGCCGTACTGCCGCGTCTCTCATTCCCCACGGTTCCGGCGTGGCCAGTCCCATTATACGCCCTGAGCTGACCCATGAACGTGCCCTTGCTGCTGCCCCTGCCCCGTTGCCGATCGGGGAGGATGCCCTGCGTGACCAGAAGCTGGAGATTGTGAGGTCCTGCTATTCACCTTCCCTCTCCACACAGCGATGAGGTGCCCTGAACATGACTGCCACTTCCAGGCCCATGCCGTTTCCTGGACCGCTACCAAGAGGTCAATCGAGAGGCATATGGACAACGTCCACCTAATCCACACCAAGTCGGTTAATGCCTGCTCCAGGTGTGGTGATCACATTGCCAGGAAGGCCTCCACACACAGATGCTTCGCGAGAGGCGACTACTTGATAAAGTCAACAGTTCCCGTCAGTTGGAGGAGATGCCCTGATTGCGGGTACAGCGCCCCCTCTAAGAAAGCTATGTTCAATCACTCGCTCTCACACAGTCGCCAGGCCATCCGCAGCTTAGCAAGTTGTGACCTTCCGGTGCCCAATACCAAGCGGCATGAAAGAGCTACTAGGACAGCAAACACTGCACATGCCCATCCAACCCAGGTCCCTCCTCCGAGCTAACTAGCTCCCCTAATAAGACCAACAGTGGTGTTCCTCGCATTGACATCCCGGAGACTACAACCGTCCAGCAAGTTCCAGGGCACCCACCCATGTCATCACCTGCCGATTCTCCCAATGCTCCCAGTGACACGTCTTCCGTCCATGACTCTCCTGCCACGTCATCCTGTCCCGATCCTTCGCTCCTTGCAAACTCCGGCGTCGACGAAAGAGAGGTCCTAGAGCCAGAAATTCTCGCTCACCACCACCCTGCCCCACATACTCAGTCTGAGAATCCACCCGAGCCCGGTTCCCTGGAAGATATTGATGACCCTATCCTCTCAGAGTGGGCCAGGAAAGTTCGTGAGCTGTCTAACATTAACCAAGCTAGTTCCTGGTCCACTCTCCAGGAATATCTGTCGGATATCACCACACTTGTGCATGACCGCTTCAACATCCGCAGCGGTCACAAATCCTGCGCACAACAACCTAACAGACAAAAACAATCATAGCGATATCCAGAAACTTTATCGCAGGAATCGGAGACGCGCTGTCCGTCTCATAACAGGAGAGGAGGCCGCTAGGTGCGCCCTGCCCGCAGAACAGGTTGCATCTCACTTCTCAGAAATGTGGAGCCCGTCCGCCTTCAACCCTCAAATTTATGCCGAGAGCCAGCCCCCTCCCGAGGTTAGATTCTCCTGCGAAGAGCTGGACCAGCCTTTCGTCTCATCCATTCTCCGTGCCTGTGAGAACTCGGCGCCAGGTCCGGACCGCATCACGTACAATCACTGGCGGTCTTTTGATCCGGAGGCTAGGCTCCTAACAGCCATCTTCAACTGCTGCCTTACGGCCCGTAGAGTCCCGGATACTTGGAAAAAATCACGAACCATCCTCCCAAAGGTGCCTGCCCCCCGCCACCTCAGTGACTGGCGGCCGATCTCACTAACCCCAACCATCTATAAGATCTTCGCAAAATGTCTCACAACGAAGCTCTCGGCCTGGATCTATGAGAACGAGAGGCTGTGTCGCGGCCAAAAGGGCTTCCTTCCCTTTGATGGCGTGTTCGAACACAATTTTGTGCTTCAGACACGCATTGAAGCAGCCAGAAAAAGCCGTGGGGAACTGTGCATGGCTTGGCTGGACTGCTCCAACGCTTTTGGTGCCGTGCCACACGGTGCCATTCCTCTCACCCTCAGGGCTGTCGGCGCCTCTGAAGCATTCATTGAAACCATCGTGAACATCCACACAAACTCGTATTCGGAAATATTAACAGGAGGATCTCTCACCCCGGAAATCGCCGTCCGGACCGGGGTCAAACAGGGGTGCCCGCTCAGTGGCCTCCTGTTCAACACCATCATCGACCCGGTACTCAGGGCAACGAACCAGCCACACACCGCGTGCTCGAATACGCCGACGACATCGTCCTGCTTGCGGAGTCCTCCAGTGAGCTCGAGGACCTTGTGCAGACAGCCGAGGCCGGTCTCCGGGACCTCGGAATACACCTGAACTGGAGGAAATGCGCCTCCTTCTGCATCTCGGGGATGCCCCCTGTTGGAGCTCGTGAGATCCAAATTCACATATCCAACAAGCCAATCCGTTCCATTCGGGAGGGTGAATTTTACCTCTTCCTTGGGAAACCGACTGGCTTTCTCGTCCCCACCCAGCGTCGCTCTCTCCGTGAGCTAGTCGACACCGGCCTATCCATTGCTCGCTCCAAGTTAGCACCTTGGCAGAGGATCGACGCTCTCAAGTCCTTCTTCTTTCCGTCCCTTGCGTTCGCCATGACGACTGGTCAACTCGACAAATCGGATTGGCAGAAAGTTGACGCTATCTTGAGAGCGGAGATTAAGAGAACTCTCTACCTGCCAGATGAAGTGGCCAACGAATAGATTTACGGCCCGGCGAATGCCAGCTGCCTCGCCGTTCCCATTGCGGCCGAGGACTCCGACTTGTATCTCGTCGATACTATGACGAAACTACTGCTTTCCAAAGACCCCACAATCAGAGACCTCTCAATTCGCATGGTCACTGAGACATGCCAACACCGTCTCTCCCGTGTGCCCGACGAGCATGACATTGCTCGCTTTCTATCGGGTCACATGGATGACCATTACAGGAGATCCTCCAACAGGCTCGCCAATAATTGGACGAGGGGAAGAATGGCCTCGAGGCGATTGAGCATCACTTGGAGTCTTGCGAATGGTGTGCCATGTGCCTCCCACGAGGGAACTGCCATCAAACCCTCCAGGCGGGCCTCCCTAATGAGGCAGATTCGCGAAAGACTCCGCCAAAATCGACTGCGCAAACTCATAGAACCCCCTCACCAAGGGAAAGTCATCGAATGCGCCTCTCGTGCTCCCGCCAGTGGCCACTTCCTGCGGGACGGAGACTTCACCAAGTTCAGTGACTGGAGGTTCGTGCATGCCGCCAGACTTGGTCTCCTCAAAGTTAATGGAACCCGAAGGCCGATCGGTGACCCTGAGGCCAAGTGCAGACGCTGTGGCTTCCCGCATGAGACCATCCCCCACATCTTAAACCACTGTAAAGATGGTCTCATCCTGCCTCTCTGCCAAAAAAGGCACAACGCCATCGTAGCAAGAGTAAAGAAAGCAGCCCACCTCCGCTACACGGTTTTGTTTGAAAACCAGCCCATCGGAAACACCGGCCTCAAACCAGACCTGGTACTTCGACACCGAAGAACGAAGAAAATACTTGTTGTCGACGTCACCCTCCCCTTCGACAACCGCCGACAGGCGTTTGAGACAGCCAAACGCAACAAACAATCAAAATATGCACCCCTTATTGGTCACCTCAATTCACTTGGTTCCAGTGTGGAGATTGTTCCCTTTATCGTTGGTTCTCTTGGATCCTGGGAACCCGAGAATGACACCTTTCTCAAACAAATCTCCACTAAAAGATACGGCACGCTCCTCAAGAAACTCTGTGCGTCTGACGCGATCTCCTGGTCCCGCGAAATGTATAGCATACATACAAACGAGCGAGCCAGGAATGAGCACCTCCAGGCACGCAGTATTGACACCATTGGCACTGACATCGCCAGTGACTCACCGCCAGTGACCACCGAAATCTTGCCCGACACCACCGAAACACAACTGCCACAAGCGAACAATACTCCCAGACGCCGCACTTACAAAAAATCTAGACGTAAGAAGAATGCCACACCGCCTGTCGCCACCAACACCGCTACCATTAACAAATCCACGAACCAGCCCATGGGGGAACCTTCTGCGCCCGGCACAGTGAGGTCACCTGTATCCACAATACGTGCGCTCCTTGGACCGCTCGGCCGCTGCCACGACTCACAATCCACCACACCGCAAGTGAGCCCTCCGTTCCATGCACAGTTTCACCGCCGACGACCACCTCACCTGTCCTGCATGGTGTGACTCCACCGATGACCTCCTCACCTTCTCTTCATGGTCTGCCTGGTGTTAGAGCCTGAGTTCATCCTTTCCCTCTTAAGCCTGTGAAAATTCGCACCAGGTCAGACAGGCTCACATACTATCATTGGAGGATGGCGGACCCAAATCTCGCTTCTCACTACCTTGCAATGCGTTCCTCAAGACCGGTCGGATCCCCAGGCATGGAAAAGTCCAAAACCATCCTGCTCCCCTGAAAACCAGCACGCCTTCTGGGATCCTGACTGAGAGACCGATCGCTCTCCACTCAAACGATCTATAAAGTCTTCACCGAATTCTCTAGCCTCGTTACTATCTTCATATATCCAAGAAAATGGCTCTCTCTGTCAAAGCCAAAAAGGCTTCATGCCCCATGATGGCGTGTTCGAGCATAACTTCGTTCTCAACTCAAGGATTGAAGACGCCCGTAGTGGAAAGGGAGACCTTGCCATTGCATGGTTAGACTGCTCGAATGCTTTTGGTTCCGTTTCCCACGATGCGATTGCTCCTGCCCTTCTCGCCATTGGGGTCGATGACCACTTGACCCAACTTATAGTCGACATCTACCGCAGCTCCTCTACCCAGTTGGTCACTGAGGAGGGCTTGACGTCTGAAATCCCAATCAATTCTGGAGTAAAGCAAGGGTGTCCACTCAGCGGTCTCCTATTTAATATCATAATAGACCCTGTGCTCAGGGCCATCCAGGCAGACGATTGTAACCGCCATCAAGTCTTAGCATACGCTGACGACCTAACCATTCTTGCATGCTCTGAGTCTGAGCTGCAAGCCCTTGTTGACCGGACGTGCATGGAACTGAGAAAACTTCGCATTTTGGTCAATGGAAAGAAATGCGCGGCCATGTACATGTCCGGTCGCAAACCTGTGGGCACCAGGAAATTATCCATTCGGATAGGAAACTCAACCATTCGCTGTTTGTCTGATGGTGGACACTATGCCTTTCTGGGGAAACCTGTAGGTTTCATGGTCCCCAGTCAGGGAAGTGAAATGCTGAGGCTTATCGACATGGGAAAGGCGATTACATCGTCAAGGCTGGCCCCTTGGCAACGGTTAGATGCATTAAAATCATTTTTCTATCCCGCCCTCACGCATGCTATGAGAACTGCCCAGTTCCAGAAGACAGAATGGGAAAAACTTGACAACATAATGCGTGCAGAAATCAAGAAAACTGCAGGAATTCCCCAGGAGGCCGCAAACGAGTACTTATATGGACCACCCAGAGCTGGTTGCCTTGGCATTCCTATCGCTGCTGAGGAATACGAGCTCCATACGATCTGCAATGTCTCCAGGCTTCTCCTATCAGATGACACAATAATTGCGGATCTTGCCCGCGCACGTGTCGTCAACATGTGTAGTAGGAGAATAGGAAAAACGCCGTCAAATGACGACATCAGCGAATTCCTTTCGGGCAAGTGTGATGGGCCATACCGCTCAACATCCAATGCACTCGCCAACGAATTTACACGTGCCAGGGCATCAACAAGACGTCTTGGTGTTGCTTGGGA
This sequence comes from Dysdera silvatica, assembly GCA_006491805.2. Taxonomy (NCBI): domain Eukaryota; kingdom Metazoa; phylum Arthropoda; class Arachnida; order Araneae; family Dysderidae; genus Dysdera; species Dysdera silvatica. Next base: position 47,772 of record QLNU02015050.1, read on the forward strand.
CTTTGCTAATGGCACCCCATCGGTTATCCTCAATGACAAGACGCTCAAAACCTCCAAAAAGAACACTCTCTCCAAGCAAATTAGGGAAAATCTGCGTCACAAAAGGCTCATTGACCTCATCGCCCATCCACACCAAGGAAAGGTCACTGAATGCACCTCTCTCGATCCTGCGAGTAACCACTTTCTTCAAAATGGTGACTACTGTCGATTCGCAGACTGGCGCTTTATCCACAAGGCGCGTCTCGGTCTCGTACCACTCAACGGGTACAATAGAGAACGGGATGGGCCTGATGCCCTGTGCCGACACTGTAATCGCAACACCAGAGAAACGCTCCCACACGTCCTAAACCATTGTGGCCCTTCCTCCGCACTAATCATCAAGAGGCACAATGCCATTCAGGAGAGAGTAAGGAAGGCGGCTGCATACAAATTTGACATCCTCTCCGACAACAAACAGATCCACTCAACGAAACTAAGGCCGGATCTCATACTCCAACACAAAGTGACCCGCAAAGTCTATATTGTTGACATAACTATCCCGTTCGATAACAGAGGGAGTGCATTCGCAAAGGCGCGAGATGCCAAGATTAACAAATACAAGAGCTTAATCCCGCTCCTTGCAGAAAAGCATCGTGCGCCCGAAGCACTTATCGTCCCTTTTGTGATTGGTGCCCTTGGTTCATGGGATCCTGGCAACAATGGCTTCCTGAAAATACTCTGTTCACGAAAATATGGTCAGAATTTCAAGAAGCTATGCGTCTCCGATGCCATTGCATGGTCTCGTGACATTTATGCCTTCCACACGGACCCAAAAGCCAGAACAGAACAGACTTCTACACTCTAAAACCATTCCTGACTCCAAAGCTCACTCCGGAAAGTTCCTCCGGTTGCAAACGACTCTTGCCCCACCGGTGGAGGACGGACGCGTGATTGGACCGTCTGCTTATGCATTCCATTCCTCTCGCCGCCTAAACCATCCAGTTCGCTCCGCGAGAAGGGAAGCACTAGAGGTCGACAGCAGGCCGTGGGTGTACACCTCTGCCACCTAAAAATAGAGGACCAACAGCATCAATCCGCACCCGACCCCCCGAAATACATCTAATTTTAATCCGGTTGACCCCTCAGACTGTAAAACCATCCAAAAGATGTACCGGAGGAACCACCGCCGTGTCATCTGGCTGATCACTGGAGAGGAGGCACCCCGGTGTTCCCTTCCAGTCGATGAGGTTCAGGAACACTTCCAAAAGACCTGGGGTCCTGTAGAGGTTGATCTTTGCATTTTTGAAAACACATGCCCCGAAAATAGTGAAACATTCACCCTAACAGAGGTCACCCGTGAAACAGTTTCCAACACAATTCGGGCTTGTGAAAACTCAGCTCTGGGACCTGACCGCTTAACTTATGCCCACTGGAGGAAACCTGACCCAGAGGCCAAGATACTTACCTCAATTTTTAACATATGCCTCAAATCCAAGAAGGTCCCACAGACCTGGAAAGTTGCTCGAACAATCCTTCTTCCAAAAGACACAGAACCCCGCAACTACAATGACTGGAGGCCTATCACCCTATCTAACACTATCTACAAAGTCCTGGCCAAGTGCATCGCAGGGCAAATGGCAAACTGGCTCCACCACCATAGTCGGCTTGCCTCAGGACAGAAGGGCTTCCTCCCATTCGACGGGGGTTTTGAACACAACTTCGTCCTCAACAACTTCCTTGACGATGCCAGACAGGGAAAACATGACGCGTGTGTTGCCTGGCTTGACTGTGCCAATGCCTTTGGATCTGTCTCCCACGACGCAATCATCCCTGCTCTCCGCCATGTCGGGGTTCACGAAGATCTGGCCAGACTTATATCTGACATCCATATTGGAGCAACTACCCAAGTGCTTACGGCTAACGGAATCACTGAGGCGATCAATATCAGGGCTGGGGTTAAGCAGGGATGCCCACTCAGTGGACTCCTTTTCAACATCATCCTTAACCCAGTCCTCCAAGTGGTTCAAGGCGTTGACTCCAATCACCACAAGATCCTGGCCTACGCCGACGACTTGGTCATCCTTGCCAAGTCCCCTGAACAGTTGCAGCAACTGGTCCACCTGGCGGAACAGGCCCTCGCGAAGCTCGGGATCACACTCAATCCAAAGAAGTGTGCGGGGATACACCTATGCGGAAAGACTCCTGTTGGGACCCGACCACTTTCACTCAAGGTCTCTGGTCGGAAGGTTAGGTCTCTGCGTGATGGCGAATTTTACCAATTTCTCGGTCGCCCTACTGGTTTCATGGTCCCCTCTCAGAAGACACGCCTCCAACAAATCGTGAAGCTTGGCCTTGCAATCGCGAGGTCCCGACTCGCCCCATGGCAACGGTTAGATGCACTCAAGAGCTTCTTTTACCCATCACTTGCATTTGCCATGAGGACGGGACAATTCACGAAGTCTGAGTGGGGCCAGGTCGACGACATCCTTCGCGCGGAAATTAAAAGGACGGCCAGCCTTCCAGACGAAGCCGCAAACCAGTACATTTATGGTCCCGTCAAGGCAAGTTGCCTTGGGATCCCCAAAGCGGCCGAGGATTCAGACCTATACCTAATCGACAATGTGGCAAAGCTCCTACTGTCCAGGGACCCAATGGTTGCCGACATTGCCATAAAGAGGGTGCAGGATATGGTTAAAAGGCGGATTGGAAGAGACCCCTCCGACAAAGATATTGAGGACTTTCTATCTAGAAAAGCAGACGGGGAATACAGGCTCACCACCAATGCCATGGGAAACCATTGGTCCAAAGCGCGCAATGCCGCTCGCCGCATTGGGGTGACCTGGACACTAGACAACAGAACACCACAGCCTCACTACGATGGGGAAATCATCACTCCCAGTCGGCGGAACACCTTAATGAAGCAGATTCGGGAGAGGCTTCGTGACAATCGCCTCCGACAGTTAATCCTTCACAGACACCAAGGGAAGGTCTTGGAGTGCGCCTCTCTTGATCCCGTAAGTGGACACTTCCTCCGGGAAGGGGAATTCACTAGGTTCGCCGACTGGAGATTTATCCACAGGGCGCGTCTTGGGCTCCTCCCATTAAATGGAACCCGAAAAGAAATGGGAGACCCAGACGCGAAATGTCGCACCTGCGGGTATGGATATGAATCTCTCCCTCATGTCCTAAACCACTGCATGGACGGAGTGACGATGCCACTCGTCCAGAAGCGACATAATGCCCTGTTGGAAAGGATCGTAAAAGCATCACGATCCAGGTTTAATATCCTCCGACGCAACGAGGTGGTTCCAAATACTAATCTTCGCCCCGACCTCGTATTGCAAGAAAAAGTGTCCAAGAAAGTCCTCATAATCGATGTAACGGTGCCTTTTGACAACAGGAGACAAGCGTTTGAGAAAGCCAGGCAAACCAAAATCCAAAAATACGCCTCACTCATCCCTATCTATCAAACAATTGCTCCTGACGTCTCCATATGTCCATTCATCGTCGGGTCCCTTGGCTCCTGGGACATCGCAAACCAAAATCTGTTAAAAATCCTATGCAGCAAGAAATATGCCAAACTCTTTAAAAAACTCTGTGTTTCGGACACGATTGCCTGGTCCAGGGACATCTACGCCATCCATACCGACCAAAGGGCCAGAGCAGAACACATTGCCGGAAGAAGGCCCACCACCACACCAGAAACCGGTGGAACCCAAACCGTCTAACTGGGGAGGAGCCCTCTGGGTCCTACCCAGTGTATCTTTTGGTACTAAGCGCGCTCCTCCTCAGTCCGCCTGACGTGGACCATTGGTTGCAGTGGCTGACCTGGAGTTCCTGTAAATTTCCTGACAGATGAAGGCTTGTAAATTTCTATTAAATGTAAATACTACTTGTGAACCTATTACCTTTGCAAAAAAACCCCTGGTATGCCACTGGGGTGCCCTGCGTGGCCAAATTTGTAAATAATTTTTCAATATGCCGCAATAAAAATTTTTTAATCTGTTCTTATCAGCTTAATATCTGATATGATCCCCATCGGGGGTCACGATATTAAACTTATTTTTGGAACAAGACGGAGTGCTCGGAGCTTGCTCCACCTCTGTCACGGGTCGTCTCGGTCTAGCACTATCTCCGAGTTCGGCCCAAAAGATTGATAAATATCAGGAAACACAACCTCCTTAATACCTCCTCGATGTATTTATTGTCTCTTACGTCAGAGATGTATTCTTCGTTACGTCTCAACGTGCTCTTTGTTACGTCAGAACGTCTCTTTCGTTGTATCAAATGCCTTTCTTTATGTGTAGTTTGTCATTATTTTCCTTCTTTACTTGTGTTTAAATCTCTCACACTTCTTCTTCTTCTTCTTCATAACGGTGGGTGGGCTTTGCCATCGTTGTTCACATGCAGTTCTCCATTCGTTTCCACCTATAGATAGATAGATAGAGCCACTGTTTTCTGTAGATAGGTAGGTACGAATACGAGTTTCTGCGCAACAGACCCCCCTGCGCGTGGACTTTAAAAAAAAAAAAAAAAAAAAGAACCGTTGCCCTCCCTCGATCGACATCCAGTCTCAGTGGCGGGTGGGTCGAGGTGTCCCCCCCTCCCTGTAAATCGAATCGCAAACCGCATCTTATTTGCTGCAGTGTGACATAGAGAAAGGGGAAAAGCTCTCTTCTATCTTGAATGAGCCGTGGACAGAACATCTCATCAGGTGAATGAATGAATTCCATCCCCGGCGGGGATTCCTTCAGCGCTTGTTTGTTTTTTGTCGGTCTTGTGCGATTTTTGCCGTATGTATTTATTGTATGTATTTATTGTATGTATGTATGTATGTATGTATGTATGTATGTATGTATGTCGCCTTTCCACCCATAGCGATAAACAGGTAGGTGACTTGGATTCTCCCGGGACAAAACGAGGTTCTTTCTTGCGAGAAAGAACGCGTTCCCATTATTCCCGGAGTCGAACCCACGACTTTGTGACATCATTCGCCTGCTTGTTCGTCTTGGAAGTTATTTCAAGTGAATTTATTTCTTCCTCCGTCTCGACATGCATGCATTCATTTATGAAACTAACCGACTCTTTTACCTTTCAGGGTGGAGTCCGACGGTAGCGGAACAACGTTCCGTGACGTCACATCCTTCGGAAGCAATCCCATCAAAGAAAGCCGATGAAAGTTGCTGCTTTTTTTTTTTGGAACCATCGTTTTTGAGAGGTAGCCCCTTGTTGGGGGGGTCGTAAAAGCGGAGCCAGCCCCTCGGTCCCGTTCACACGACGGCGTCGTCGTTATCGCTTCTCGGCCTATCGGCTAAGATCAAAGTGTAGTATCTGTTCTTATCAGCTTAATATCTGATATGATCCCCATCGGGGGTCACGATATTAAACTTATTTTTGGAACAAGACGGAGTGCTCGGAGCTTGCTCCACCTCTGTCACGGGTCGTCTCGGTCTAGCACTATCTCCGAGTTCGGCCCAAAACATTGATAAATATCAGGAAACACAACCTCATTAATACCTCCTCGATGTATTTATTGTCTCTTACGTCAGAGATGTATTCTTCGTTACGTCTCAACGTGCTCTTTGTTACGTCAGAACGTCTCTTTCGTTGTTTAAAATGCCTTTCTTTATGTGTAGTTTGTCAATCTTTTAGTTCTTTACTCGTTTTTAAATCTCCAACTTCTTCTTATTCTTCTTCATAACGGTGGGGGGGCTTTGCCATCGTTGTTCACATGCAGTTCTCCATTCGTTTCCACCTATAGATAGATAGATAGAGCCACTGTTTTCTGTAGATAGGTAGGTACGAATACGAGTTTCTGCGCAACAGACCCCCCTGCGCGTGGACTTTAAAAAAAAAAAAAAAAAAAAAAAAAAAAGAACGTTGCCCTCGATCGACATCCAGTGTCAGTGGCGAGTCGGTCGAGGTGTCCCCCTCCCTGTAAATCGAATCGCAAACTGCCTGTTACTTGCTGCAGCGTGACATAGAGAAAGGGGAAAAGCTCTCTTCTATCTTGAATGAGCCGTGGACAGAACATCTCATCAGGTGACGGAATTCCATCCATCCCCGGCGGGGATTCCTTCAGCGCTTGTAACGCTCACTCAGAGATCTCATAAAGATGGCACTGCTCACTGTAGTCCGGGGTTTGGTTCCCTAGGCCATAAGAGGTTCGGATTCCTCGGAAAACAGTAGGTCCCGGCGCAGCATGACCACTGTAGTCTTTGAGCCGTAAAACAAACAAACATTCATTCATTCAGCGTTTGTTTGTTTTCAGTCTTTCTTGTGCGATTTTGCCGTATGTATGTGTAATAATATGTATGTATCGCCTTTCCACCCACAGCGATAAACGGGTAGGTGACGGATTCTCCCGGAACGAACAGCGGAAACAAAACCAAGGTTACCAGTGCTCTTGCGAGAAAAAACGCGTTCAGTATTCCCAGAGTCAGACCCACGACTTTGTGACATCATTCACCTGCTTGTTTCGTCTTGGAAGTTATATTTCCAAGTGAATTTATTTCTTCTTCGTCTCGACATGCATGCATGCATGCATTTATGAACCTAACCGACTCTTTTACCTTTCAGGGTGGCGTCGGAGGGTAGCGGAACAGCGTTCCGTGACGTCACATCCTTCGGAAGCAATCCCAGCAAAGAAAGCCGGTGGGAGTTCCTTTTTTTGGAACCATCGTTTTCGAGAGGTAGCCCGTTGTTAGGGGGTCGTAAAAGCGGAGTCCCTCGGTCCCGTTCATACGACAGCTTCGTCGTTATCGCTTCTCGGCCTATCGGCTAAGATCAAAGGGTAGTATCTGTTCTTATCAGCTTAATATCTGATATGATCCCCATCGGGGGTCACGATATTAAACTTATTTTTGGAACAAGACGGAGTGCCCGGAGCTTGCTCCACCTCTGTCACGGGTCGTCTCGGTCTAGCACTATCTCCGAGTTCGGCCCAAAAGATTGATAAATATCAGGAAACA
>QLNU02015051.1:19765-40563 GCA_006491805.2 Dysdera silvatica
ATATTCTCTTTCTGTTCCGGTGCTAGGCGGCTGTATTTGAGTGACTTCTCTATAGGTGAAACTAGGATGGGTACCGAGGGGCGGCACGATTTTGCGAAGTTAAAGTTGTACGACAACGCGTTGAGTTGGACCTCGGAGAGATCCATGCCAGACATATTAACAACTGGTGGATTCAGATGGTGGGCCGGCGACGAAACCATTGGAAAATGAGAAGTCGTTAACTCGCAGAGCTTTTTCGCGTGGGTACGCTTCTGTACAAAGGAAATGTGAGATGCATAGTCCCAAGTGCGTGAATCAAGCTGGTGGAAATTGTTGAGTGAGTTGGCGACAAACAGGTGTAATGAGTAAAGTTCGTGTTCAATAGCAGCCAAGGAACTACGAGTATCTTGGATGGTAGCGCGAAGCATGGCAAATCTACAATTATGAAGAGCGTGGCAGGTGCGTTTGGTGGAAGCAAGGCGGTAGTTGAACGATCGAGAAATAAAATTAGGAATAATCCGACGGCGCTTACATGTCAGCAGGAAGTGGAGATGGTTGAGAAACGAAGCTTTTTTGACGCGGAGTTTTAAGAACCGATTCCGATCAGCGTTAGACATGGTGATACATAGCACATACACTGGCTCGATGAAAAAGGTGGTGAAGAAAGCACTGACTTACGTGGCAAAACTGTAAACTGGTGGCGAGAAATTTTTTGTTCAACTCTTGTAGGTTGAGAAAAAACACATGTATGATGCACTAACGTCAACGGTTTGCTTCTTTAACTTTCGTCGAATATTTCTACGTATTTCTGCTGCAACGGGCCTTTGACGATATTCCACGTGTTCACTCCTGAAGAAGGGCGAACTTTTATCGCCCGAAACGCGTAGATTGAATTCAATCTTGACATAAATACGCTTCTAAAACGTTGTTTTTTGTCTCTTATTTATATTGCGTATTGTTTCGTCGAATATTTCCACGTTATTAAGAAAGCTTTTTTTTTTCAAGATTTCATAGTTGTCCTTCTGTTTAAAATTCCAGTTAAATGTTCACAATGTTTGAAAAAGTGTTTTATTTTTTAAAGTTGACTAATGAGAGAGAGCCTTTTTCTCTAAATTATTAGAGAAGGAAAGTAATTATTTCTTGAATTTCAGGTACCCTTAAAAATGAATTTTAAATTGAAATGTCCTTCTTAAAAATGTGAAAAAATATGCATTGCATTCAGAAAAATACGATGTAGGCTTATTTAATGCAATTTACGGCTTGAAAAGCTGGTGAAATTTTTTAAAACAAAGGTGAATGTTGCGTACAAGGGGATTCAAACCTGGGCCTTTGTGCTCCGAATGTAGTTGAATTTTGCTGCAATGCTCGATATTTCGTTAAAAAAAATGAATAAGAAATTCTGTATTGGCGTAAGAGAGATTGTTTTGGTACGTAGGCTGTAGAAGAATGTTTTTTAATTTATGCATATAGCATAAAAAACAGAGGTTTGACGTTGAATATCGTACGACGGAAAAATGGATTTGAAACGTTATTTAGGAAGTCCCTTTTTTTTCCAAGATTTGATAGTTGCCCTTCTGTTTAAAATTCCAGTTAAATATTCACAAAGTTTGAAAATAAATAGACCCACTTTATTTTTTAACATTGGTAGATGAGAGTGAGCGTTTTTCTTTAAATTATTGCGCGAGAATAAGAACTGAAGTTCTGAATTTCACGTACTCATAAGAGTGGATTTAGAAATGAAATATCCTTCTAAAAAGTGTGAAAAATATGCATTGCATTTAGAAAAATGCGATATATTTAATGCAGTTTACGGCTTGGAAAACGGATTAAATTTGGAAAAGTGGCGTGCATAAACGGGAATAGAAACCTGGACCTGGTGGTCCAGTTGAGGTTAAAGATCGCTGCAATTTTAGAGATTTCTTAACAAGATGAATGAGAAATGAACGGTTTGTTTACGTTATAGTGTTTATGGTGCGTAGGCCGTATAAAAATGTGCCTTAATTTATACAAGTGACGCAAAAGAGATTTGAAGTGGAATTTCTTAGGAGGAAGAAACAGGTTTGAAAGGTTCTTAAGGAAGTCATAGGTTTTACAGGTTTTAGTATAGTTGTCCTTCTGTTAAAAACTCTATTTAAATATTCGCAAAAATGAAATATTTGCAAAAAATGCTTTACTTCTTAACGTTGATCGATGAAAGATAGCATTTTTCTTGAAATTATTGGGGGGAGAATAAGTAATTCGGAAGAGTAAGTCGCGAATTTCAGTTGCTCTTAAAAATAGATTTAAAAATGAAATACTATTCTTAAAATGTGAAGAAATATACATCGCATTCAGAATAAAACGATCTATTTAATCAAATTTACTGCTTGGAAAACCGCTGAAATTTGAAAAAAAAAATGTGTCGTGTGCGTACATGGGGGAATCGAACCGGAGAACTGATGGTCCGAATGGAGGTAAAAGATCGATATCATACTAGAGATTTCTTAAAAAGATGAATGAAAAATAAAATATTGGTTCAAGGGAGATGGTTAATGACTTAAGTGATGATGTTCAAACTAAAGACACTGAAGGAACAGGACTCCTAGATTTAGGTACTCTTAAGAATGATCCATCTCGGCCTTGAGTCAATTATCCAAAGAGTCAGTTGAAAGATAGCGATCCTTTCCAGCTAAATATTACGATACATAGAACTGTCTTGAATATATCATAAACGAAGATACAATCTATTGCTTTATATGCAGGCAATTCTCGATAGGAGACATACGTGAGCAAAATGAAAAGATTGTAAACGGTGGATTTTGCAAATGGATAAAATTAACTGAGGCTCTTAGAAAACACGAACAGTTATTGTTTATATTCGCTTTACTGAGAAGTTTATAAGCGGCGTTGGCATCGCGAAATGTGCAAGAAAAAATTGTTGATGAAGCTGATTGACGTCATTTTGTGCCTCGTACATCAGGGCGTTTCTATGAAGGAGGTATCATCTACCCTTTCCACCTACACCCATGCTCGGAAATAAAATCATATATTAGGCTAAAACTAAATAGGCTTTTGCAACTTATTCTTATATAAAAAGAATCATGCTTCCCCTCCCAGAAAAATGTCACAGTTACGCATATGTATCTGCGATCATTCTTTTCTTTTTGAACATTTAATCAATTAATACAAATGTCAACTTCTGTCATACGTTAGTATGTTAATGAATAGATCATAACTCTACTAGGAAAAGGGAAAGTTATGTGTTCCCTCGTATAGTTCAATAAAAAGGTACTTAAAAATTGATTCTTTGAAATTAGGGACGTTTGGAAGCAGCAGGTTTATCGATACGTTTTTTTAGGAATAGGGATTATCAATGCGTTGTTTGGAAATATCGATTAAAAAAACGATAAGATTTATGGGGGCCATGCCCCCTCAGAAAATGTCATAGTTATGCTTATGAATGGAGCGCTGCATTGCAATGAAATTTTGTATATTTAACATAGGAATATGTGAGTTGTAGCTCTGTAACCCCACCTTACGAACTTCCTGCGTACGCCTATGGGTATATCGCTTGCTCAAAATGAAGCCATGACTCGTGAAGAAGTAGATACCTATTTCGAACTACTCCATGGCACTTTGGAAGAAAATGAGTTGTTTAATAAACCCTCGAACATTTTTAACATGGATGAGTCCGGACTGCAGTCGAACAATTGACCTGGCTTTGTTTTCTGAAAAGGGCGCGAAAGTGGTTTTCACATTAACTTCGTTGGAAAAAGGCGAAACTATCACTATTATAGTTTGCTGTAACGTAGAGGGATCCTATGTCCCACCAGTTTGTGTGATGAAGGGCAAGTATAAAAAGATGGAATACCATCTGGATCAGTTGTTTATATGTCTGAAAATTCTGTTCGTACATCAACAGTTCATTATTTTTTCAGTGGCTCAAAAATCATTTTATTCCACTCAAACCAAGTGGTAAAACTTCGCTGATACTTGATGGTCACACCTTCCACACTACTTCAGTAGAAATGTTGATATTTGCTGATTCACACAATATTGTACTTTTGTCAATACCTCACCATACAACACATTACCTTCAACTTCTGGACAGAGCCGTTTTTAAGACAATAAAAAATAATTATGTAACATGTGTAGACACTGGCTCAAAAAGCATCCTGCACATCGCATTACAAGATTGCAATTTGGAGAACTGCTAATTGTGTCCTAGGGAAAATCAGCAACTCCAGAAAACGCAATTTCAGTCTTCAAAGCAACGGGGATTTATCCTTTTAATCCAAACGATATTCCCGATTACACGTTTCTAAACTTGTAAGCTTCTGAAAGAATTCCAGATAAAAACATTGTTTCGACACGAGAAACGCAAGGTAGTCTTGTTCAAAGTAACTTCGAAACGTCAGCAGCGGAATCAAATAGAAATGCTGACACCGAAACAGTGCACTTTGAACACGAACAGAGCACATCAAAAACTCATAATGTGTAGACGCTAACAAAAGTACTTTACGATATTGCGCCAATTCCTGATATAACCATAACTAAAACAGATAACGTGCCAGACGAGTAATTATAGTTTTGACATCACTAGAAAATATTGAAGAATCTCGGAAATTATCATCCCATGAATAGAAAAAGTTGATAAATAAGATTAAAACCGTGAAAAAGTCTCAAATAATCGCGAGAGGAAAACAAAAACGCAACATTTAGAGCAGCGAAGATGAAATAGATTTGAAATTATCAGATACTATAAATTAAGGGGGGATAGAATTTGATTAGGACCACTGTGTTGGCTGTGGAGAAGAATACAATACCACAGCTAAAAAGGATGACTGCATGAAGTGCATGCTGTGGCTCCATGAAACGTGTACGAACTTTCAAGATCTTTGCCAAAAAGATTGTAATTTTTTTTTCAAAAAAATAAAAGATTGAAATTATACTTCAAATTTTATTTATTAGAATTTTATTCACTCATTTTCCGCGATAAAATCGAATCTTTACAAGTTATTAAAAGTTTTTCATGGTTAACTATATGAAATGTGTTATTTTTCTAATTTTAATTTCACTTTTTCTTTACTGTAGTGCATGACCACCTCTCCTCAACATGAAGGAGAGATGGCCATTTGTCATTTTAATTTCAAACCATGATTTCCATTTATTGTTCTCAATATTTAATAATTTTTGCCCAAATGATGTTGAGTATATGCATAAGAATTTAAAATATCCATAAACGTTTCTTGTATTTGCATTCTGGGAGTTTTTATTTCAATCAGTAAAAACCCTGGCCATCTATCTCAGAGTTACCCTATAAAGGCCCTAAAGTGTACGTAAATTTGGTAAGGAAATTAAACGTCAAAGGATCTGTTAATAATTACAAAGTATTTATAATGCAAGAAACCATCGTTCCTTAGATTTAAGTTAAAAAGTTTGACATGCATGGAACTAATAGACTATCCAGAACTGATTCATCATACAGCAAACCTCAATTTTTACAAGTTATACTATCAAACAATTAAACGGTGTAAAGAAAAATTGGCACAGATATTTATTTATTCGTTCAAGTTCCTAGGCGTTTGACGGTATCGGATGAACATCAGAAAGTATGGGGCGATGGAGCCGTTGAATAACGACGATAGGACAGGTCTGTCGCAAACTGTCAGATTTCCAATTTGACTTGATTACGCTTGTCTGAGCTTGTATTGAGGAACATGGTTATGCAACGTTCGGAGGACAGGAACCCCCATATTCCTGCAATTCGTTTCATAATCTACTCTGATTCTTCTCTATCTATTTTATCAAGATCTGCAATAATTCAAGGAGAAAACTTAAAAAAAAAAAGGAATGATTTCATGTTTTCAGTAAGGACTGATTTCAAGCACATTCATGGCACTTTCAACCATGTGGTCAAAGGACAGCCCTAGTTAAGCTTGGTGGGGGATTCCTAAATATCTTTTAAGCAGACGTCATAGAAACTTCTAAGATGCTACCAGGGCGGATACAGACTATCATTTTGGAGTGGGGGGAAAGGACAGAATTTGGCATGAAATAACACCCTTTTTATTATGAAAGTTGAAATTTTTCAGTGAAATAATATATTTAGGGGGCCATGATGTGACCCCCAGGTTTGCGCTTGGATGCTACTGAGAATGATGACTTCATTCGATATTAAATAACAACAGCACGCTATATATACAGACTATTCGAAAACAGTTCAATATCGTAACCTACACCAAAATAAGTCTTGTCTAGAAATCACGTGATGTACAAGGTGCTCAAAGCTGTCCTTGCGATGGTGGTGTAGTGGTGATGCGCTCGTCTGGTGTGCCATGAACTCGAGTTCGACTCCAGTGCCAAAAGGTTTGCTGTATTCCTAGGGTTAATTCCCTAGGCATTAAGAGGTTCGGATTCCTCGGAAAACTGTAGGTCCCGGCGCAGCATGCCTTTGCTGCCCTTACGCCATAAAGCGCAAATATCATCAAACGCAGTTGCAGCCTACCACCGTACTTACTGGAAATACACAGCTTTAAATGTATATTATGTTGTCACCATTCTACGACAAATGATAATGCTTTTCTTATTGCCTATTGGAACGTTAACCACCAGTTTCTTGTATTGTAAATAATAAATTACACTACATAGCGATACGGGAACCTCATTTTATATATAAATATGTAATATATAACCAGTATAATATGCAATATATAACCAGTATGATATGTAATATATAACCAGTATAATATGTAATATATAACTAGTATAATATGTAATATATAACCAGTATAATATGCAATATATAACCAGTATGATATGTAATATATAATCAGTATGATATGTAATATATAAACAGTATAATATGTGATATACAAACAGTATAATATGTAATATATAACTAATATAATATGTAACATATAACCGGTATCACATGTAATATATAACCAGTAGCACGTGTAATATATAGCCAGTATAATATGTAATATATAACCAGTGGTTAAACGATACATAAGCTTACTTAATTACTTTTGTATTGATGTGCTTACTCCATTAACGTTTAGTTGGCACAACAATTGTTTTCTTTTCAAATGGAACAATTTTAAGGAGAAAGTCATGCATTATAACATGAAATTTATCAGAATTGATTCTAATTCGCGATCACAATTTATTACATTGTAATTTTTTCTAAATTTTAAATGTCAGATCAAACGTTGTCCTCAAACTGTTGTTTAATCATATGTTTTACCAAAGTTTAACGAACTATGAAGTACACAACCAAACAAGTACGTCATTTTTATTTTTATTTTGCATGATTTCCTAAAGATGTATAACTTACACATATACTTGAGATCATTTTTTTTCCTTAGATTTTTCTACATTTATATTTTACATATATTTAATGCAAATTTCATAAGAAAATTACTTTTAATTGTACTTATTAGTTTGAAATATAATTTATAAACGTGAAATCGAAATTATTTTACATTTAGTTATATTGACTTGTACAGAACCGTAAGAGAGGTATTTTTTGGCTTATACACGTATGCATTTGGAAATACGCTAAGTAAGAATATAGGCTGGTACAGGGGTCGGCAACCCATGCTACACGTGCCATACTTGGCACACGGACTATGTTGAGTGGCACGCGAAGTAATTTTAAGATAAAACTCATTGTAAAGAATCCCTCCTTGATTAAGAGTTTTTATTCTCTAATTAATTAATTATTAATTTGCATCCTCTTAAATTATTAATCATTATTTTGTTATTCTCTTAATTTACTAATATATTAATTTCCATTAACAGTTAATTAGTAAACTAAACTTTCATAATTTAGGTGAGTGTAGGCTGGCACACGGGTGGAGATAGCAGTATTACTTTGGCACAACACCTTTAAAAGATTCCCGACACCCTGGGCTAGTACGTTCTAATATTATCTATAATGAGTTCTATTTGTTTCGTACACCATGGAAAACAGAATACAAAGTCATGATAATCAGGGTTATTTCATGTTGCCATAGTTAAAAATATTACTGCAGAAATTTCAAACTATACTCAGATACGACTAAACAATTAAAGAGTTTTACACTTTTCATCAGAGAAATGCGCCCGCCCGCGTACTTTTGTGTTTGTGAAGCATGCATAGTCACCAAACCTGTATTCAAGCCGGGGCCAGGAGGGGCGTGGTCCAAGTTGCCCCATGCTTGTGCCCCATTCGAGCTATTTATAGATAATTTATAACATTTTCGAGTCTGTATCCAAGCCGGGGCCAGCAGAGGCGTAGCCCCAGTTGCCCTATCGATCTATTTACATAGAACACTCTCCGAGTGCCCTGTGCCTCATATGCCCCAGTTGCACCATCATCCTGGCTACAGGCCTGAATATTTTACTTTATTTGCGATAGTTCAGTTGACAGCATAACGAATCTTAGAAAAACGGAAAAAATTTCAGTCGTAACCAGATATAGAAGTATGAAACGCGTACAAGAACACCTTTTAGAAATGAATCTTGGAGTGGAAGCTATTTCCAACAAAATTTTATGCGTACTTTCAATTGCAGGAGCAAATCCATTGTACATTCTCAGCCAGTGATATGATAGAGTTGCGGTAATGGCTGAAGTTAACAGAAGAGTACAGTGGAAACTGCAGGAAAAATTTAGGAAGGAGATACGGTATATCCACTGCTTCAATCACCAGCTTCATCTCGTAATATGAACATCGTCTCCTGCGAATCTGAAGCGAAGTTCCTTTGAGTTGACTGAACTATTGTATAACTTTCCATAGAAGCCCAATATTGCAGTCGCCTATAAAGGAACTAATCTGCATCGTCTAATAGAACAAAGATGGACAAGACATTTAAAAACCATTGAAGCAGGAATTAAAAATTTCAATAACATCGTGAAGGTACTGGAGAAAATTTTAGAAGGATCAGCTTCCACACTTTTTAGATAATTCTTTGTTTGAGATGAATGCGCGATTAGGCGAAAGAAATTTTGTTCTAATGTCTGTACGCAAGACATTGGATCCAAGCGATGGAGCCTTTCTGCAGCGTGATTCATTGATCCCATTGTCGGAACTTATAGGTGTTTCAACCAGCAAAGGCGAACTGGAAACTAATAAGAATTTAACAAATCGGAAAATTCAGAATGCACCTTAAAAACCAAATGGATTAGATAAAGCATTAGAAATGGCGTTTCAACTGTTCCTTTTTAAAGGAGCCTTTTCAAATAATTATTCCCTGTAAGCAGTCCTAGAGACTCTTAGAACATCGACGGCTACATGCGAGAATACTTTCTGGACCCTCAATAGTATACTTAGACCTTACAGCCGTTTAATGCTTCACCACAGGAAAGACAATCTTTTACTTTCATACGAACGCGAAATTTGTAAAAGTCTGCACATGAATGAATTTATAAGAAGATTTGCTCGCACGTCAAGGCGTCAGCAGTTTCATTAAAATTCTAGTTTTCGGTTTAATGGCTTATATTCAAAAGTTCTGTGAGAAAATGGATGCCTTATAAGTTAAAGGAAAGTGATAATTCTCAAATTAAATGAGAAAAGTACGTGGGGAAAAAAGTTTAAAGTGTGAATCTTGTGTATTGAGGAAGATCCTCTTTAAATCCGTTAAATTCAAGATTATATTTACTATCCACTGTGAACATGACTATTATAACTATTTTTTTAAAAATAGAATAAACCATCTCTACAGGCCTGATAGTCACACAATACTGAACCGAAAGAAGGCCAACGAACAGAATGTTGTTGCCTCTCATTGTTCAATATCGTTGATTCATTATAAATCATTAATCCGCTATAAATCATTGATTTCCATCTATAAAATCCAATCCATATTTATACATTATATGGAAGGTTTACAACAGGGGTTGGCAACCTTTTGAAGGTGGTGTACCAAAGCAATACTACGATTTCCAACCGCGTGCCGGCCTACACTCACCTAAATTATGAAAGTTTAGTTCACTAACTAACTGGTAGTGGAAATTAATATATTAGTTAATTAAGAGACTGACAAAATAATAATTAGTAATTTAAGAGGATGAAAGATTAATAATTTAGAGAATAAAAACTCTTAATCAAGGAAGGATTCTTCACAATGAGTTTTATTTTAAAATTACTTAGCGTGCCACCTAAAGTAGTGCGCGTGCCAAGTATGGCACGCACGCTATGAGTTGCCGACCCCTAGTCTACAGAACGAGAGAGATATGTAGTATCCAAACTCTCAGTGAGCTTTAACACACCACTGGTGTTGTACTACTTATGCTAAGGGCAGTGACCAACACATAGGCGTACGCAGAAAGTTCATAAGGGGGGTTATAGGCTCAATGGGGGGGGGGGGTTACAGAGTTACAACTCACATATTCCTATGTTAAATATACAAAATTTCATTGCAATGGGGGTTACAACCCCATCAACACCCTCCCTGCGTACGCCAGTGGATCAACATAAGCTAGACATAAAACATGCTAAGATATCTAAACCTACTCTAGACCCCATTTGTTCTCATTATACCTTGTAATATATGATGAGTTTTTTTTGAGAAAACTGAAAAAGAAAGGAAGAAACACGAAAATATTTAGTAAGAAATTAGCGAAATTGATCGCATGACTATGATCAACTGATCTAACTGATAATCCTAAAAAACATGCTAAACAGATTCAATTCAACTAAACAAATTCAATTCTTTAAGTCCGTTAAATTCAAGATTATATTTACTATTCTCTGTGAACATGACTATTATAACTATTTTTTTAAAAATAGAATAAACCTAATATAAATAGATTAGGTTTAGAATAAATTCAAGATTATATTTACTATTTACTGTGAACATGCAACTATTTTTTAAAATTGAATAAACTAATACTAATTTAGAATAGTAGAATAAACCTAACATATAAATAGATTAGGTTTAAGGTGAATATATTCTCTTTCTTCATAACAGACACTTATTAATTATAACTATTTTTTAAAAATAGACCAAACTAATATAATTTAGAATAATACGGGCCAAACCTAATATAATTTAGAATAAATAGAATAAACCTAATATTATAATTTAGAATAATAGAATAAACTTCCTAATATAATTTAGAATAATAGAATAAACCTAATATAATTTAGAATAATAGAATAAACCTAATATAATTTAGAATAATAGAATAAACCTAATATAATTTAGAATAATAGAATAAACCTAATATAATTTAGAATAATAGAATAAACCTAATATAATTTAGAATAATAGAATAAACCTAAATAATTCAGAAAGTGATAACTGAACGCCTAAGGACTATGCAAAATTCAAAATAACTTGGTGTAGCACTACGCAGATAAAATTCATAATAAAAAACAACGCTATACAAATGTATAGCAAAGTTAAACTTTACCTACGCTTGTATAACACTGTTTCTTATTATAAAGCCTGACTAATACATATCTCAGTACGAAAATAGAAGGGGAAAAAACACTTTTTTTACTTTACTTGGTTGAAGTAAATAAATGTGTAACTGTACTTGTACTAGACTTTAAAAAATATTCTTATTTCCTAGAAGAGCTGGAAAAAAAAAGAAGAAGAAGCTGACGTTCAAGAAGTTAATGGAAAGATAGTAGATACGATTGGAAATTGGGCTAAATTGATGTTACCAAAAGTAAGACATGCGACAGTAAATTATTACAAAAGATAAGACTGCTCTTAAAAGGAAAAGAAGATGAAAAAAGATAACGATGACTTCACTGTCAAGGTCAAGTCCGCAGAATTCGATAAATCGTTGCGAAAAAAATCGTTATGCATGGTCTAAAAAAATCCATTTGCAAATTAGTGGAGGAGATAAATGCAGAAAGTATGATCTTTAATGAGGCTAATGTATATATGCCATAAATGTCGTAATAAAATCTTAAAAATACCGCATGCAGCAGTACTTGCTCAGTACTTGAACAAGAACATGGGTTGACCTGTAAATTATTCTTTTAAATCTGCTTTTGTACCTCTGTTTATATTTATTTATTTATTATACATATTCTAACTAAAACACTACGATATAAATCAACTTCAATTATTTTATATAAACTTGAAATTTAAATTCTATGAATTATATAATATAATAATATATTCCGAATTATAGTAATATTTGTAACTCAAATTTAAATTAAAGTTTAAAATTTATGTAAAGCATTTTATATATAAATATTTTTATGCGTGCAAATAATTAAAAAATGCAACCGATCGAGATATAAAAGAAAAGCAATTACAAAATAGTAAACAAGCAGCACAAGAATAAGCAAAATTTAAATAATGCGAATAGAAATAGTACAATTACTGAAAATATCTGTAAAATAAAATCAGAAAAAGTTAAACGGAAAATAAAATTTGAAAGATGAGAAACTAAAAAAGGGGCAAAATAAATAAGAAAAGCATAAATAAAAAAAAGAAATAAAATTTAAAAAAAAGTCAATACTTAATATACCGTACCAAACATTCTCAATTTTCCAGAAACGCCGTTCTCTTCATTGTATTTTTTAAAAGGAGTATATTTTACCTGTTAAACACACAATTCCTTTGATAAAAGAAATTCAAAATCTACAGATCTTTTATTATATTCCATTCCATTATTTTTTAATCTTCCTCTTGTTTCTCTGTTTTTGTTCTAGACCTCCTTTTCCAATTGCTTTTCTCTTCAATTTATTCTCTTCATATTATTTTTTACTTTATTTTCCTTATTTATTAATCCTCCTTAATTTTTCTCCCTCCTTCCCTATTTCGCGCTCTCTCTCTCTCTCTCTCTCTCTCTCCATTTCGTTTTTTTTTTCTTTCATTATTTTCTTTTTATATACCCATATTTATAAAAATTGCAACATCAGGAAGACACACTCCACCACCCACCAAATTTCTAGAATCCTACAAAATATTAAACACGCCCTTAGCCATGACCTATCCACAACACTAATCAGCCTTGACATTTCAAAGGCATTCGACGCAGTCTGGCACCAGGGGCTTATCGCGAAACTTCTTCATCTCAATACTCCCCCCTACCTAGTCAATCTCATTTTTTCATTCATCAAGGATCGCCGCTTCCAAATTAACCTACACAATAACACACTTTCTTCCCCCCGTAATATCACAGCAGGTGTCCCGCAGGGGGCTAAACTCTCTCCAACCCTTTTTTCCCTTTTTTTCTACGACTTCCCTAAAACAAGTAGCGTTTCTCTAGCTCTTTTCGCTGATGATGCAGCTATTTACACTTCAAACCCTGACCCCCTCCTTGCCTTACAAGCTCTCCAAAAATATCTTTCCAAACTTACCCGCTGGCTTAATAATTGGAAAATCAAAGTCAATCCCCAAAAAACACAAGCAATTTTCTTCTCAAAACATCGAAATTCACCTTCCAACACACTTCGCATTATCAACACCCCAATCACCTGGTCCACCTCAATCAAATATCTGGGCGTAACAATAGATAGAAAACTACTGTTCACCAACCACCTACATATCATAAAAAATAAAGTCAGGGCAGCATGTTCCCTTCCAAGCAACTTAATTGCCCCACGCTCCTCCCTCTCCAGTAACAATAAAATCCTTCTATACACTACCGCTATACTCCCTATCCTTACTTACGCTACCCCATCATGGTCTCTTCTTAACAACAAAACCCTAACCTCTCTCCAAAAATTTGAAAATTCCACACTAAGAAAAATTTTCAAAATACCATGGTTCATTCGAAACACACAAATCTTCAAAGATCTCCAATTACCTACAATCACTCAAACCATCCAAGACCTCTGTACAAATTATTTTGACAACATCCAATTCCACTCAAACCCACTAATCACACAATCCCATATCTTACACAACACAAATCAAAGGAGATTTCTCGGTCCTCTTCAAGCCTTTGTTAACCGC
The DNA here is from genome assembly GCA_006491805.2 of Dysdera silvatica. Taxonomy (NCBI): domain Eukaryota; kingdom Metazoa; phylum Arthropoda; class Arachnida; order Araneae; family Dysderidae; genus Dysdera; species Dysdera silvatica. The sequence goes on from QLNU02015051.1 coordinate 33,635, forward strand.
TTTCACCCACCCATTAACTCTTACCCCAACATCATACCTTCTCCGCCCCCCATTTCCGCACACCACGATGGCCTCCAACTTTATCACATGACAGAGTCCGTCGAAGATTGTCCAGATTCCGCCCACCCAGACCCAGGAATCGAAACTCAAGACTCCAACCTACGTTAACCAACCCATCACTTCGCCGGTTGGCCCCTCGGCCACAACAAACTCACTCTCCTTTCACAGCTCATCAACAAAACTCAAATTTGCCCTCCCACATCCAATCACAAACACCTACACCCCCCAATCATATTTACCATTCCACCAAACTCAACTTACTCCATCACATTACTTTAACCAGCTACAAAAATTAACCACAGAAAAAACTATCATATCCCACCTCACCAGTTAAAAATTACCTACCTACTCCTATCAACCCCTTTACATTCGTGAGCACCGATTGAAACTATACATCGTGGGTTGGATTGCCCCGTCTTTCCCGCTTCCCTTGCCTCGTCTGTCCATCATATAACTATCGCTATTTTTTTAAACATCAGTAGTCTGCCTTGATAAATTCAAAACACTTCCCAATAACCAACAAATTCTCCTCTCCTTCCACAAACAACTTCTTCCCACCTTACCCAACATTTTTAGCCATTCATTTGGGGATAAACGAAACTCTCGTAGGCGCCCTTTCTACATGGTTATCAAGGCAAACATCAGGAAGGAATTGTCCAATTTAGTTGAAATTTACAAGAAATGTAAAGCAAGATATGACATGTAAACAATCAGAAATTCAGCGTGAATGCACATGCCTAGACTCAGCGGCGCCCTCTGAACTGTCGTACGGGGTGTATAAATAGAGAGTTGTGGAAGGGCCAGACAAGTACTGTATCGTTGTCAGAGAGCTGAAAGCTTCGCTTGGAGTCACTGTGTGTCGTTAATGTCAGAGAGCGCTATACGAGAAAGTAATAAAGTTTGAACGTGGACGCATCATCGGCTTGCGAAAAGAAGGATATTCGAACTAGGATATTGTTGCTCGTACGGGGTATAATGCACAACAGCAATGAAAGTTTGGAAGCAGTGCACCAAAGAATGCTGAAGAAGTCGGAAATCTGGCACTGGACCACGAAATAGAAAAAAACACGGAATGATAGACACCTCATCTGCATGGCAGTAATGAACCATACATCTTATTCTCGAATGTTAACACAGCACTGGAATACTGCTACAGGTGCGGCGTTGTCTACTTCTATGGTTCTAAGACGTCTGCTGTGCAGGAGGTTACGTGCACGCCTTCCGTTGCGGAGGATAGTTTTTACTCTGAACCATCGATGCCTCCAATAGGCCGATAAGTACAGACAGTGGTACACAGATTGGCACCAAATCGTACTTTCAGACGAGTCCCGCTACAACCTGGACTAAAATAATGACCGCTTACGCGTTAAAAGGTATTATTTATGGTGAGCTCCATCTTTTGGCATGCTTTTTAGAGCGCCGTACTGCACAAAAGGTCAATTTGATGCTATGGGGTGCTATTGGCTATTATACACGATGCTGCCTGCTACGAATTGAAGGTACTCTCAACAGCAACCGCTACAACAGGGAGGTTTTTAGAGCCCAAGTTTTGCCCTTCTTTCAACACACTCTTGGCACTATATTCCAATATGGCAACGACCGTCTCCATGTTGGCCGGAATCATAGGTGCAATCTGGAGAGGGCAAAAGGAGAATTTGCCCATAATTTTTTTTAGAAAAGAGGCAAAAGTACTTTTTCCCATACAATTTTGGGTTTTTTGCTTTCGTTATTGCCTCCCCTCAGTTTACGCTATATTTAACATTGTGCTATACACGGAATGTTCCCAAGCCTCTCCACAGTATAGGAGGTATATAGAAATAAAATACAGGGTACCAGGGAGGAAATTACATAAAAAGGTTAAACACTGGTAAAATAGCAATGAAAAAGATCACTCAAGCTTTCGGACGCATCAGCAGCAGTCCTTCATCAGGAGTAATGTTTATAGTAATAGGAGGTATAGTTTCTTCCTTAGCCTTCCCGTTCACTTGATATGTCACCGATTGGACATGTGGGGAATATGGTTATTTGTCGACTGGGCCATTACTGTTCTCCAGCACTCATTACCAATGAATTGTGAACGAGGATCGAAGACACCTAGCAAGCTGTACCGCAAGGACACATCCAAACTCTATTTGATTCGATTCCCAAACATTTAGAGGCTCTTATTGCCGCTCGAGGCGGTTTAACTAAATACTGGTTTTCTGCTTTTGTTCAGTTGCATTTGTCTGTAAAGTTAATCACATGCTTGTAACACATTTCTTCATATGTGGTATAAATTTCATTCCGATCTGGCCATTCCTTCTTTATGTCGCAATTTTCATAAACATGAGTATATGTATCGATAAACAATAAAAATTTTTCTCTTTAAGGTAAATTTGGTTGCAATTTTTGTATATATATACATATATCTATATCATGATAGAAATTAAATAAATATATCCTTATAAATAAATATTAAATAAATTAGTATTAAATAATAATAAATAATAAATTTTATATATAGTTCAATTGGCGATTTATCTGCGCAAGTGAATATGCTATATAAAGATAAATTATACAATATATACTATTGTATAATATATATATATATACAATATTATTAGTGCCTGCAAAAGGGTTGCTGGTATCTAACTGGAAGGAGACCCACACGCTGAACGCATGTGACGATGTGTGGAACCGGTCAGGCCAGTAACCTAGTGTCCTACCCCGCCTTCAAGTGGTGCAGGCTGGGCTTTCTATTTATGAGGCAAATTAATATTTGCTGCACGGATAGAAAGGCGGAAGGGGAGGGCTAATTCACCAACCCGTCTAGCCAGCGTGGTGAAATGATGGCTAATTCCTCCAATATGCTAATACACCAAAAACCATGGCCCCTAGTCTCCAGGTGCTGGAGTGCTCCTGATCAAGGCAGCGGTCAGCGTGGCATGAAAGCAGGGGGTGCTAAGAATCACTGGAATGGCCCAGGCTGCCGTTTGTTATTGACCTTGGCAACGTATAATGGACGATCCCTTGCTTCTGAAGCAAAACTTCAAGAATTGGAAGAAGAACTTGACAAGATCAAATGGGACATTGTAGGACTCAGTGAAGTTAGAAGAAAAGGTGAAGAGTTGGTGGAACTTAAAAGTGGACATTTGTTTTATTATAGAGGAACGGAAACTGGAAGAACAAGTGGTGTTGGCTTCTTAATCAACAAAAGAATTAAAGACTACCTTCTTGAAGTCGAAAGCACGTCAGATCGAGCAGCGAGGCTCGTTGTTCAACTAACCCAGCGATACCAACTTCAGATAGTACAGGCATATGCACCAACATCAAGCCATACCGACGAGGAGGTTGAGGAATTCTATGAAGAAATCAAACAGCTACATACCAAGGGGAAACAACACATCAAGCTCATCATGGGAGATTTTAATGCAAGAATTGGACAACAGGAACAAGGAGAGACATCGGTTGGTAAATACGGATACGGGGAAAGGAATGAACGTGGCGATCAACTCATCGAATTTGCAGAAGCTGAAAATCTTAGCATCATGAATTCATTTTTTAAGAAGAAACCGCAAAGAAAATGGACATGGAAACACCCAAATGGGGGAACTAGTGAAATTGACTATATCCTGGCAAACAAGAAATCAATTATTGAAGATTGCAGCGTACTGAACAGATTTAATACTGGAAGTGATCATCGAATGGTGAGATGTAAAGTGCACTTAAATACTAAATTAGAACGACAGAAGCTCATTAGGAAACAAGTAAGTAAGAGGGTGGATTTAAAGAAATTAAAAGAAAATACCGAGGCATTCAAGTTGGAATTAAAAAATCGCTTTTCTGCACTGGAAGGACTTATTGAAGAAGTTGACATCTCAGAAGCAAATGAAAACATTGTTAAGACAATAGTTGAAACTGCTGGGGAAATTGGTGGTGTAACCTGTAAAAAGCACAATAGCAAATTATCTGAGAAGACGAAACAGCTCATGAAAAGGCGAAGAGATATGAAGGTGGACAATCAAAATACCAGTTCCAGGATTGAGTACATAGAACTTTGTAAAACTCTGCGCAAAAGCATGAAAGAAGACATAAGAAAATTCAACTGTGAGTTAGTAAGGAAGGCCATTGAAAATAACAAGAGCCTTAGGGTTGTTAAAGGAAGTTTATCTGTTGGGAAGAAACACATCATTGCATTAAAAGGAGAGGATGGCACCGTAACAAGAAATAGGGAAGAAATACTTAGAAGAGTTGAAGAATTCTACAAAAATCTATACGAAAGTAACAGTGGATTAAACGAAGACTCTGAGATAGTCGAAGGAACAGCTCCTAAAATCTTAAAAGAAGAAGTTTCATTTGCAATAAAAAGTATGAAGAAAGGAAGAGCCCCTGGTGATGATGGTATTACATTAGATATCTTAAAAGAAGCTGGAGAATATGTAGAAGACATACTTGCAAAATTCTTTACCAAATGTCTTAACAGCGGTAACATACCAAACCAATGGGATTCTGCAACAGTAATTCTTTTGCATAAAAAAGGTGATAAAGAGGATTTGAAAAATTACCGACCAATTAGCTTGTTACCTGCTATTTATAAAATCTTCACAAAAGTGCTAACACATCGCCTGCAGAAAAAATTAGATGCAGCTCAACCAAGAGAACAAGCTGGATTTCGAAGTGGATTCAGTACAGTGGACCATATTCAAGTATTAAGAGAATTAATTGAAAGAACACATGAATATGAACTTCCATTGTGTGTGGCATTTATTGACTATGAGAAGGCCTTTGACTCTATTAAAACATCAGCAGTCATCAACTCTTTAAGATCAGCAGACATCGAGGATGTGTACATTGACATGGTGAAACGTGTGTATAAAAATGCAAGTGCAAAATTTCGGTTACATAAAGATACCGAAGCTATCAAAATTGGTAAAGGTGTGAGGCAGGGAGATACCATTTCTCCAAAACTTTTTACTTCAGCTTTACAGATGATTTTTCAGCAGATAAATTGGAATAACAGGGGAATAAAAATAAATGGTGAATATTTAAATCATTTGCGGTTTGCTGATGACATTGTTATTTTTTCAACGAACCCATCAGAACTCCAAGACATGGTACAGGAGCTCTCAACTAGAAGTAAAGAAGTTGGACTCAAGATGAACCTACAAAAAACTAAGATCATGTTCAATAATTTCGTAGAGGAAACAAAAATACAAGTTGACAACATTGAGCTAGAAATTGCTGATTCATATATTTACCTTGGCCAGCTGATTTCAATGGATGGCAACATTATGAAAGAACTCAACAGACGTATTAAACTTGGCTGGAGTGCATTTGGAAGAAACAGTTTTATCCTGAAGGGGAAATTGCCTTTGTGTCTAAAAAGAAAGGTCTTCAACCAGTGTGTATTGCCAGTCCTCTCTTATGGATCAGAGACATGGAGTCTAACAGTTGGAGCAATACGAAAGTTACAGACAACGCAAAGGAGCATGGAGAGGTGCATGCTTGGAATAACTAGGAGAGATCGAAAAAGAAACACTTGGGTGAGAGAGCAAACTAGAGTAGAGGACATCATTGTTAAAGTAAAAGGACTGAAATGGCGATGGGCTGGGCATATTGCAAGAAGAACTGATCAACGATGGACAACAGAAATTCTGAACTGGATTCCAAGAGACCACCGAAGACCTAGAAAACGTCCTCAAACTAGATGGGTGGATGAAATAAGAAAAGAGGTTGGGGTGACGTGGAAGCGAATTGCTCAGGATAGACTTGTGTGGAAAGCATTTGGAGAGACCTTCATCCAGCAGTGGATAGATAATGGTTGAATATGATATATATATATATATATATATATATATGGCCTGCAAAAGGGTTGCTGGTATCTAACTGGAAGGAGACCCACACGCTGAACGTATGTGACGATGTGTGGAACCGGCCAGGCCAGTAACCTAGTGTCCTACCCCGCCTTCAAGTGGTGCAGGCTGAGCTTTCTATTTATGTGGCAAATTAATATTTGCTACACGGATAGAAAGGCGGAAGGGGAGGGCTAATTCACCAACCCGTTTAGCCAGCGTGGTGAAATTATGGCTAATTCCTCCATTATGTTGACACACCAGAAACCATGGCCCCTAGTCTCCAGGTGCTGGAGTGCTCCTGATCAAGGCAGCGGTCAGTGTGGCATGAAAGCAGGGGGTGCTAAGAATCACTGGAATGGCCCAGGCTGCCGTTTGTTATTGACCTTGGCTACGTTTAATGGACGATCCCTTGCTTCTGAAGCAAAACTTCAGGAATTGGAAGAGGAACTAGACAAGATCAAATGGGACATTGTAGGACTCAGTGAAATTAGAAGAAAAGGTGAAGAGTTGGTGGAACTGAAAAGCGGACATTTGTTTTACTATAGAGGAACGGAAACTGGAAGAACAAGTGGTGTTGGCTTCTTAATCAACAAAAGAATTAAAGACTGTCTTCTGGAAGTTGAAAGTACATCAGATCGAGCAGCGAGGCTTGTTGTTCAACTAACCCAGCGATACCAACTTCAAATAGTACAGGTATATGCACCAACATCAAGCCATACCGACGAAGAGGTTGAAGAATTTTATGAAGAAATCAAAGAGTTACACACCAAAGGGAAACAACATATCAAGCTCATCATGGGGGATTTCAATGCAAGAATTGGACAACAGGAACAAGGAGAGACATCGGTTGGTAAATACGGATATGGGGAAAGGAATGAACGTGGCGATCAACTCATCGAATTTGCAGAAGCTGAAAACCTTAGCATCATGAATTCATTTTTTAAGAAGAAACCGCAAAGAAAATGGACATGAAAACACCCAAATGGGGGAACTAGCGAAATTGACTATATCCTGGCAAAAAAGAAATCAATTATT
>QLNU02015051.1:46989-57915 GCA_006491805.2 Dysdera silvatica
GATTCTGCAACAGTAATTCTTTTGCATAAAAAAGGTGATAAAGAGGATTTGAAAAATTACCGACCAATTAGCTTGTTACCTGCTATTTATAAAATCTTCACAAAAGTTCTAACACATCGCCTGCAGAAAAAATTAGATGCAGCTCAACCAAGAGAACAAGCTGGATTTCGAAGTGGATTCAGTACAGTGGACCATATTCAAGTATTAAGAGAATTAATTGAAAGAACACATGAATATGAACTTCCATTGTGTGTTGCATTTATTGACTATGAGAAGGCCTTTGACTCTATAAAAACATCAGCAGTCATCAACTCTTTAAGATCAACAGACATTGAGGATGTGTACATTGACATGGTGAAACGTGTGTATAAAAATGCAAGTGCAAAATTTCGGTTACATAAAGATACCAAAACTATCAAACTTGGCAAAGGGGTGAGGCAGGGAGATACCATTTCTCCAAAACTTTTTACTTCTGCTTTACAGATGATTTTTCAGCTGATAAATTGGAATAACAAGGGAATAAAAATAAATGGTGAATATTTAAATCATCTGCGGTTTGCTGATGACATTGTTATTTTTTCAACGGACCCATTAGAACTCCAAGACATGGTACAAGAGCTCTCAACTAGAAGTGAAGAAGTTGGACTCAAGATGAACCTACAAAAAACTAAGATCATGTTCAATAATTTTGTAGAGGAAACAAAAATACAAGTTGACAACACTGAGCTAGAAATTGCTGATTCATATATTTACCTTGGCCAGCTGATTTCAATGGATGGCAACATTATGAAAGAACTCAACAAACGTATTAAACTTGGCTGGAGTGCATTCGGACCAAACAGTTTTATCCTGAAGGGAAAATTTCGGTTGTATCTAAAAAGAAAATCTTCAACCAGTTTGTATTGCCAGTCCTCTCTCGAAGATCAGAGATATGGAGTCTAACAATTGCAGCAATACGGAAGTTACAGACAACCCAAAGGAGCATGGAGAGGTGCATGCTTGGAATAACTAGAAGAGATTGAAAAAGAAACACTTGGGTGAGAGAGCAAACTGGAGTAGAGGACATCATTGCTGAGATGACTAACGGGATGATGAAGATCTTTTCCATACCCCATATATCTCGTACTTCATGTCTGAGATCTTGGTACTTGGTGATTTTCGTTGTGTAGGTTGTCTGTATGTTATTGGTGTTGGGTACTGCTATGTCGATTAAGTACGTGGTCTTATTCGATTTATCGACGAGGGTTATGTCAGGACGGTTATGTGGGACTGTCTTGTCTGTTATGATTGCTCTATCCCAGTAAAGCTTGTGTGTTTCGTTCTCATGCACGGTCTCTGGCTCATATTTGTAGTACGGGCATTTTTCTGTCAGAAAGCCAGCATTCGCTGCCAATTTCTGGTGGACTATTTTCGCTACTTGATCGTGTCTATGTTTGTAGTCTGACTGCGCAAGGATCTTGCATCCTGCCATCACGTGTTGGATTGTCTCCGATGCCGCATGACAGTGTCTGCATTTGTCGCTTTCTATGTCTTTTCTCTGGATGAATTTCTGATTGTTCCTTGTTGCGATCACTTGGTCTTGGATGGCTAGCATGAATCCTTCTGTCTCTGGCTGGAGAGTGCCTTTGGCCAGCCAAGAATTTGATGCCTTTTTGTCAACGTGTGGTTGTTGCAGGTCATTGTAGTGCCTGCCATGTAATGGTTTTCCGGCCCAAGTTCTTAGTTTCTGTTCGTTGGCTGTTTCCAGGACACGCTCTTCGGTACTACACAGGTTTAGTGGCGTGTAATTTGCATCTGCTTGTATTATGGCTTGGATGAGTGGCGATCGGGGACTCTTCAACTGGAAGTATTGCCTCATGCTCTGGATCTGCTTGTCATGTAAGTCTTTGAGGTCCGCTTGTCCGCGTCCTCCTTCTTCCCAGGGGATATACATATAGGTTTGAAAACCATTAAAAAATTTCACAACATGTACTCAGAACAAATCATACAATAGCAATAAAAACCCCTTGACCAGTGCCAACATTAAGTACACCAATATTACATCAATATAATTAATTTATAGCACCAAGCATCCAAATCCCATAAAAACACCATTTACCAAAGCCCAATATGCACCCATTTTAAATGATTGTGTTGATTGTTTGTGTAGATCGCGAGTGTTTAAATGGCACAAAGCCTTTAAAGACGGCCGAGAAGATATCCACGACGAGGAACGGCCCGGGCACCAGTTGACGAGGGTTACCTGATGCTAATGTTGATAGTGTGCGTGCTTTATTGAATACTGATCGGCATTTAAGCACCCGCATAATTGCAGAAGGGTTAGGGATTCCGAAAACACAAGTTCACGAAATTGTAACTGAAAATTTGCAAATGCGTAAGGTGTGCGCAAAACTCCTGACAAAAGTTTTGAACCCTGTTCAAATGAGGACCCGAATGATTGTTTCTGTCGAATTGTTGCAACGAGTCAAACGTAATCGAAACTTTCTAACGAAGTTATTACTGTAGATAAAGCGTGGGTGTTTCAGTATCACCCGGAAGCAAAAGACAGGGTTCCAAGTGGCACACCAGTGAATCGCCCCGTCTGAAGGATGCACGGATGTCGAAATCCAAAGTGAAATCCATGTTGATCGCATTCCATGACTGCAAGCGCATCGTCCATAAAGAATTTGTCCCAACTCACCCCTGAGAAGATGGTAAATGCAAGTTTCTATGTAGACGTCCTCCAGAGACTGCAAAAACCCGTCCAGAGATCGCGATATCATTGATTCTGCACCAGGACAATGCTCCGTCGCACATGAGCTCGCGTCTCTCGCTACATGAGCGATTTTGATCCGAAAAGGAATAACCACGCTTCCCCAGCCACCATATAGCCCCGGCCTCTCTCCGTATGACTTCTTCCTGTTTCCAAAAATGAAAAGTTCATTGAAAGGATACTGTGGAAAACATCCAAAGGGCTATGACGAAGGTGCTGAACGAAATTCTGGAAGAATACTTCCAAGATGCCTACAAACAACGGGAAAATCACGTGACTACCTATGTCGATGCTCAGGTTTTGAAGAATACTGGGTGTATTGAAAGATTTTACCAAATATAGTGTTTTTTTTTTTTTTTGTACCCAGTCTCCTTACTTTCAGGACAGACCCTGTATAATATTGATAGTGGAATACACTCTTTTTAAATAATAACCGCGATTATAACCATAGTCTTTTGAAGATATAAGTGCATTTATTCTTGTACTAACTGCCGCTAAAATAACTCCTTTTTCCCCAAAATCACAGCATTGGAATTGCATGCAGAAATCTTTTCAATGTAAAGTACACAGTGGTAAAATTTCAACAAAAAATAAAATAAAATAAAGAGTGATACATGTATAATATCATTAAATATTGATCTATGCCACCTAACATTCCCTAATTTGATAATTGTTGCACATGGATGAGACGCTTTGATAAGGCTTTGAAAGTATGTTGAAAAATTGTGTGGTGCAAACTTAGTCGTTCCAAAAGCCAGCATTTCAAAGTTGCATTTCTTCATATGAAAACAAGAACAAGTAAGAAAGTTTGACCACTTCTCCTTCTTTAGCAATTAACCAAAATTAATCTTTAAACATAAACCGTTGATAAGTGTGTATTCTAGTAATTGTGTTCGAGTAAAATTTGGAATTTATGCCAATTAGAACATCCAAAAGCGAATTATGGCTAAAGTAAAAATAAAATTAGATTTTCTCCATTAGAAGAAATTAATGCTCATTGTGTAATATTGACTGTTGCAGAGTTTGTTCAATACATGAGCTCGTTTTCAGGTAGGTGGCCTTCATGCATGGGCGCCCATACGTGTACTTCTAGTAGGGGCTGAGAAAAATTAATGAGTATTTCTGGGGGGCTGAGAAAAATTATTACCTTCCTCAAAGCTGGCGAGAATTTTAGTGAATGTACAAGATACCAAAACGCTACAAAAATAATTGATACTGCTTGACAATTAGTAACGTGCTTAGTAATGCACCTTATTTAAATATGTGACCGTACAATTTTGAAAGTAAATGCGTAGCAGGTTCGGGCAAATCAAATTTTTAAACGGCTAGGGGGCTCGAGCCCCCTCTGCCCACCATATGAGCGTCCATGCTTTCGTTCTATGGGTTCGAGATTCGGATTTCTCGTTAAGCTGTAGGCTTAGCTTAACAACCCTTTAAAATTCTTTTATCATAGTGCAGTTGCGTAGCAATTCAAAACTCATGGGGGCTCGAATGTTTATGAGGGAGGGCTCAAGTGGCTTTAAAGAAAATTATATGATGCATCATTAGAGAAAATAATGTTTTGATATCCAATGGGAGCTTGAGCCCCCTCCTTTTTTCTATGCCACTGTCATACAGTGTATGTTATATATGTTTGTGTAACATTACTAGAAAGACTTCCACCCTGCAATGTGTATAAATAATGATTGTTGACAATGGTGATACATATAGACCGAGTAATCTATTTACCTGGGAAGACAAACAATTGCATATATTTTATTACAACATGGAATTCGCGCAAATTGCAGCTAGAATTTACAAGTGTAAATATATATAAATCGGAAAATCACATGTAAATATGACAGATTGGAATCTTCCCATTGTATGCAAGTTGCTCTACAGGCATCCAAGGTCCGAGTTCAGGTCTCGACTGTCTAGTTCTCTTTTCTTTTCCTTTGTGTGTTGTATCAATTATATATATATATTGATACAAACTTTATACTACAATATTATGTTTGTATCAATTACAATATTTGCCCAACACTGTAATTGCTGATAACGTCACTGATACGTATATATCTTTTCTTCTTCACCTTTAAATTTCTATATTTGAATCATTTTCCAGATATTTAACTTTCGAAAAGCAAGCTCTTAAGGAAACACTGGATCGCAAATATTTTATTGAGAGAGAGAGAGAGAGATTAACATATTATAAAAATAATTTTTGTCTGAAATTTTTGAAAACTAAATTTTTTAATAGGTAATAATTTTCGGCACTCACTCTCGAGCTCAAACTAGAGCTTTCAAAGTATAGAAGAAAAAGAGACGCCGTTCCCGGCCTAGAGTCGAACTAGGGTCTCTTCGTTAGATCCGGAGTGCCTTAACCACTAGGCCATCGAGGATAGGAACAACACTCCTATTCTCCGTATATAAGGATGTAAGATATTATTACCCTTCTCAGGGATAACACAATTGCCAAATAATGGTCAACACACAAAGCCACCGGGGCGAGTTTTTTTGTAATTTTTCGTAGGAAATTTAATTATAGGTAATAATTTTCGACATCCACGCTTACGCTCAAATTAGAGCTTTTAAAGTATAGGAAAAAACAGGATGCCGTCATTGGCCTAAAGTCTCTCTGTTAGATCGTGAGTGATATCTAACCCACTGAGGATAAGAACGACGCTCTCTGTTTTGATAATAGATTTCTTGAGCATTTTTCCATTTTTCGTGCGCTTACCAACAGGCTTAATAAAAAATTAAATCTTACAAAGCTTTTTACTGCATAGTTAGAATGTCTCCATGTAACGAACTGTGCACGTTAGTTCATAGAACATAATAGACCCCGAAAACAACAGTGGGGACATCGACACGGGAGAAGGCTGCTTGTGCAATATGGTGTATGGAGACAGAATCACTAACACAAATGCAATGAAATTTCAGAAACGTGTACAAGAGAATATTCACGATATAGAGAGCATTAACAAAGCCTGCCTTTGCGTAACTAACAGCCGACATTTTGCGGCGAACGTGGATGGAACTAGGCTTCGTTTACACACTATCGGTGGGAGCAACAGAACGCACGTGAAGACATTCCAACCATGCAGAATAAAACTTTGACCGTTGCCACCCAATTAAAAGAGGGATTAAGTCTCTTGCTAGTGTAGTTTCAATGCAAATAAAATTTGAAGTTGTATACTTCTTTATGAACACCCTGTATAATTATGATTTCTTATAAAATTAGTTAAACCCTTACTTATTTAAAATATACTGTATAAAATTTTGCATTTCTTCCAGTGCTGAATTGAATGATATATCGTTGCTGAGAGAAATGACTTCCAGTAATATTCAATCGCCATTTGAAGAATAATGTCTTATTTACATCAATTAACTTGCTAGAAGTACAATGCGACTCTGCAGACTAGTTTTAGATGTCCTTCTCCATGGACATTTAATTTAAATCTATTGCAATCATTAACTTAATTAATTCAAAGGCAATAATTAAATCAAGGGCAATGAAATTAAATAAGTTTATTGCTCTTTTGTGAGTCATATTTGATATACAAGAAAGAGATCAAATACTGAAATGTTGTGCTTTTAAAACAACTAAACCTTCATAAATCTCTATTGCCTGTATGTTATAATCATACGGTTACATCTGTTTTATGAAATATTCGTAAAATATGTATGTTTCTTTTCTATTTGTTCTTTCTTTTTTTCTGATATATGAAGTATTTAAGATACTATATGTATTTTTTAAATCTACCTATAAAATATGTAAAATATGGTAAATAGATACAGCGTGAAAAAATATGGCTAAAAATTAATTCGATGTGCGGAATCTAAAATTATTTAAAAATTAATTTAATACGCGAATTGATTAAATCTGCCAAATACATTGGAAGAAATAATGGCAAAATTTATTGGTATAGTTAATTTTAAAAACCACTGTTAACAGTTGTTCCGATAGTAAGTGGCTATTATTATCAGAACAGAGGGACTTCTGATGACTGGAGCGGTCATACTGTTTTAATAATAATAGCCGTATACTATCAAAACAATTGTCAACAATTTTTTTTTATTAATCAAATTCACCACTAAATTTTATGTAATTATTTTTCAAATTAGGTTTGTGCAGTGCACCTCCAGTAAATCGATGCCAATTATATTGTGATTAACCAAACGTCAAGTTATCGGGAATATGCAATTACCATATATATATCCTGTTTATTCTTTCTGTTACGGTTTATATTTGTTGAACATAAACAGAGTGAAATGAAATATTTTACTCGCATTAAATATTACTTTGACTAAGTGAGTTAAAGTTCAAAATTATTTAAGACGTATATTTTTTGGCACACCGTATAAATTTTCATTTAATTTGTATGACAAATTTGAAAGGTTTTAAATGCGCTAACACATCTATACGATTTTTCATCTCAATTTAGTTCTCTTTCGCACTTTGCCTTTATCCCTGTTCCACCACCTTTTATCCCTATTCCGCTACTTTTATCCCTATCCCAGAAAACGATGATGAATTCATTTCCTTGTGTTTTTGCAAAGTAACTGAAGGAAAACACGGGCTTGCACGTTTAACTCACGGTCTATTTCAGTCTCAGTCCCGTTTTATATCAAAAGGCACGTTATGTCAATTTCTCATCAATGTTAATTATTTTTTCAAGTGTGATGTGTTTATAAACGTATTCCCACTTTTCTTTCGCTCGGTGGCACGAATAGCTACGGGTGTTTGAAAGTTTTTAAGGTGCTATTAAAATAATTTTCCACCATCGTTCTATTTTAATTCGTGAAAACTCCTGTAAATTCATATGTACTTTAAATCGAATTCTCATTTCATACTCGCGAATTTAACATCAATTAACGATGTCATTTTCACAAATTTTCAGAAAATCCTTCGATAATTTTTCATCCCTTTGAGTTCTTGTTTAAGACAGAGTTGTGTACTTTAGCGTATGTACAACTGCTTCTGAACAAAGCAATTTTAATAGAGATTTAATTAAAGAAATCGCCTAATTGTTGATTAAATTCAAATTACTAAGAAAAAATACATAAATCGAGATTAGTAACTCGGCTTCCAAATTAAAATAATTAAACAAAAAAATATATGTATATTATGTGATCACAGAATTGTTCACATATATATATATATATATATGTTATCAGGGCTTGAAACAAATCCAATCGGCTGGTGACGACTAGATTTTTTGCCGGTGGCGATCAGAGAATCTTCTTTTCCTACTAAGGTTGCCTGGGTACTTTTTTAAAGCGGACGAATACCGTTCTAGTCTGCCGTGTACAGTTCGCCTCAACGTGCCGAGCCATGTGTATTGTTATAAAACTAAAAACCTAATTTTTAGCGTTTCTGATAACTATAGAGAATAAAGTTGGACAGTTTAAGTTAGATTTGAATCAATAAGCAAAGTATTAGGACCGTAATGTTATATAAAGTAAACTAAGACGTTTCGTATTTTCTAAACCCAAACAAACTTGATTATTTTGTCTTCCATAAACTTTTGCAGTAAAGAAATTTCCCAATGACAGTTGGGATAGAGAGGTCGAAGAACCGAATATATGGATATACACTGAGTGGCCAAACAATTAAGAACACCCTGTTACGCAAGACTAATATCATGTTGAACCTCATCTGGCTTTGATGACATCAGATATTCTTCTAGGCATAGATTCTACAAGTTGCTGAAAACATTGAGGAAGACTTTTAGCCCATGCTAACAAAATGGCAACTCTCAATCCCATCAGATTGGATGGTGATGTTCTGGAGTTATGAGCACATCTTTCCACCTTGTCCCACAAATGCTTAATTGGGTTGAGATCAGGCGATTGAGGGGACCATATAAGCAATTATAACTAGGAATCATGTTCCGCAAACCAATCTGAGATGATTCTAGCCCCGTGGCTCGGTGCATTGTCCTGTTGGAAATGGACATCACTGTCAGGAGACATTATAGCCATAAACGGGTGCCTCTGGTCAGCGACGATGTCGAAGTAGGCGAATATTATCGATGGATGTTTCCAATAGAACTAAGGGACCAAGTGTATACCAGAAAAATACTCCTCAGACCATGATTCCACCGCCACCCGCTTGCACAGTTGTCATGCGGCGTGCCAGGTCCATGGCTTCGTACTACTTGCACCACACACAGACCCTGCCATCAACCACATGGAGAAGAAATCTGGACTTGTCAGACCACACAACCTTCTTCCACTCATCAAGTGTTTAATGTTGGCGTTTTTTAGCCCACCGCTTTTTTCTGTTTTGCAACGAATTCAAAGGAGATCTTGTTGATCACTGGCTATTAAAATCAATTCGTTTCAAGATCCGTTTTGCAGAATGCACGGATATGCTTTTAGATGAACCTGCGTTGCACTACGCTGTAATTTGTTGTGTTGTAGCTCTTCTATTGCTAAACACAATGCGTGTCAGTCACCTGGCACCTCTTCCAGTCACAAACGATTTCCGTCCGCTATTCCTCTTCTCACTCGATGTTTTTTGTCTTAGCTGCCATTCGTTGAGAACTCCAGACACTGTTGACAAAAAAACCTTAGGAGATTCGCGGTTTCAGAGATACTGGAACCGGCCCTTCTGGCACCCTCGACTGCATTCAAACTCACTCAAATCTCTTCTTTTGCCCATTCGTAGGTGAATTGTAACTGTCACTGGTGCTTCTAATTAGGAGAAATTTTTTTTATCAGCGAATTCAGTTTATTACGTTAGCGCACATGCTGAACGGGGGAGTCGAAGTTTGGGTGTTCCTAATTTTTTGGCCACACAGTGTATTATAATATTCATTGATATACACGTATTATAAGATTGATTGTTTTTACGGCACACGGTCTACAATATAACTGGGAGTGGAACTCGTGTAAATGGCACTATAGGCAAATGCAGTACCAGTACGCCACCGTACACCAGTGGACCTACATCTTCCCTAGGAATCCAAGCCTCTTAAGCAGTGGCGTAGCGTAGGAAAGGCCACTGGGGCGAAAGCCCCAGGCGCAAAATTCTTAGGGGCGCAAAAATTCAATACTGGACCGGTGGAAGGGGGTGCTAACGGGTTTTAGCGGGCGCAATGTTTAACTTGCCCAGGACACTGGCAAAACAGGCTACGCCGCTGCACTTCAGGCCTAGGCAACTACAAGTAATTCCGGAAGTACAGTTAGTCAGTCGGTAAGCCTTTTTTTCTCCCACTGTTAGGAGTAAAACCCAGATTAACAGATTATCACCGAGACATCGCAGGGCCAATCAGATTAACGAAATTTCTATTATGTTATTAAATAAATTACAAATGGAATATAAATTTATACAAGCACAGCTTTTACTAAACGCAATTTTACTAAGTATCAAGCATGGGCACCCCGAGGAGGGTGCAAGAGGGTGTGCACTTGCACCCCCTTGGTTTATGAAAAAAGGGAGGAAAAGGACAGAATCCATAAGAAACTATAGTCCAACAACATTATTCAATTGGAATTTTTCCTGAATGCACCCCCTTGCATATAATTCTAGGGCGCCAATGGTATCAAGTAGCATTATATTAAACCTTGTTGAAAAAATGCGACCATTGCTTGCACGTTATATCCAGGGCCGCCGCTAACAATAACGGACCCGGGTACCGATTTTCTCACCGTGCCCTCTGATGAAAGCGAAGTGAAGATGGGGGAGGGGGTCGCTGTAACGAGGATCATCTTCATGTTCATTTTTTCCTAATACATTTTCTCGTCACAAGATGCAATAATACTAATTTTATTATCAGATTGTAACTGAATTTAACATTAAAAAAACAATTTTTAACATATAATTTTACTGCAATGTGTTGTGGTAAAATGTTAAACTAGTACTTTGGATTTTGAAAAATAGTGGGGTAGGGAGATGCATGGTCTTCTATCAGACATCTGCAACAGCAGAGCAGGTTGACCTAAGTTGGCCATTTCCGGACCAAGGGCTGGGTATTAAAAATTGTTAAAAGTCTTGTGGGCATATTTTGTAAAAAAAATGTCGTTAAGAGATTAATGAAAACCACTAAAACTTCGCTAGCTCTCTCTGCGTGTTTTATATTAAATTAAATAGAATATACAGTATATTAAATTAAATAGAGTATATAGTATATTAAATTAAATAAAATATACAGTATATTAAACTAAATAGAATATACAGTGTATTA